>CAJQZJ010000819.1:15705-70482 GCA_907164525.1 Lophiomys imhausi | reverse complement strand
AAAAAAAAAAAAAAAGAAAATGCACCTTTTCACTCAAAGAACCCCCTGCTCAGCCCCATCAACCCTCCCACTCCAGGGTACAGTGGTCCTGCTCAGAGCAGAAGCCTGGGGCCACAGCCAGAGTTCTGTAAAGGGTTACTATTCAACACAGGGGAAAATCTACAAAATGTACAAAACAGAACCCTTGGAAAAACTCCTACATTTTAATATATAAAGTACTTGTGTGTATACACAGTAAGAATCAAACCTATGGCTAACCAAGCAAGACCACTGGGCTACCCTACCCCTGTTATTTCTTATCTTTTTTTTTTTAAGCTGGGGTGGGTGGGAGTTGTATTTAAAGCTTAATCCTTCATGATTTCCAAAAGGTTCATTTGTTTAATGGGACATGTAAATACCCATTTAAACATTTTAATTAATGATATCTCTATATCCATTCCCTTTTAAAGCTGATACTTCAGTATTTCAGGGCTTTTTCTACTAACTTCAGTATAACAGTTTTTTTTTTTTTTTTTTTTGGTTTTTTTCGAGACAGAGTTTCTCTGTGTATCCCTGACTGTCCTGGACTCACTTTGTAGACCAGGCTGGCCTCGAACTCACAAAGATCCGCCTGCCTCTGCCTCCCAAGTGCTGGGATTAAAGGCGTGCGCCACCACCGCCCGGCTAGTATAACAGTTTTAATGCAAAGCCTCATGCTTAATGTTTCTATTAGGTCGGATTTAGAATGGTGAATGGCACAACACGATTCGACTATATTAAACTTCCAACAATAATCACCACTCACTCCTCCAGTAAGGCCGTGTGTAATGGACGTTTTTAGCATTAGGCTTGCTATAAAGGAAACACTGTAAACAGGCGAAGCTGAGGTAGTTTTCATCTACATCATTACAGAAAATGTATAGACCAACTTCCGTTTCAGAAGAGAATTGCATGTATGTTCACGCCACACCTTCATTTTGTCATCTACCCTGTGATTTGTTGAGGACAGATGGTACCTATTAAGTTACCCTTTTAAACGGTGTAGCCTTAATTGGCTACATCCACCTTCCCCCAACATTTCCAAACAAGGAACCAAAGAAAAGGGAAGCCCTTTTTAAAATGGACACTTTGAACAATGGAGTTGTAAATGTTAAAACAGTGGTCTCCACTAGAGAGTGACTAGGAGACCCTTCACAAAAGCAGGGTCCAAAGTCTCGATTTTCACTCTTTATTTCAGTTTTAAAGTTGCTCCATGTTTAGTTTCCTGACTTGTGTTATTAATTAAACCTTCTTCAAGATAATGCTTGGAGGGGAAACAAAACAAAACAAAAAAACCAGAGTGCCTCCCTAGAGATAGTAAGGTATTCAAGACGCAAACTTCTCCCACGTATTTCTGCATGTGAGACCCAAGAAAATGCAGCACAGAGTGGCTAGCCCAGTGTGGTATCTATCTATGACTAGACATCATGCCCTTCTTAAGTACAATTAAGAAAGTCTGTTGATTGACCTGCTTTAACTTGCCATACCGAGATAAAACATACCCCAATTTTAATTTCTAATTTAGGCTTCCATTATTTAAAAAGGCCCCATTCAAGCCGGGCGGTGGTGGCGCACGCCTTTAATCCCAGCACTTGGGAGGCAGAGGCAGGTGGATCTTTGTGAGTTCGAGGCCAGCCTGGTCTACAAAGTGAGTCCAGGACAGCCAGGGCTACACAGAGAAATCCTGTCTCGAAAAAACCAAAAAAAAAAAAAAAGGCCCCATTCAGGACTGTAAGTATGAATTATATCGACTGGCTAAATTTTGAGAAAGACAAGGAACCACCTAGTAGAGTCCTAGACTTGCCCTAGCTGTAAGACTATTTGCTTCGATTGGATACGATCACTCCAGGGCTTGTGTCTTTTCAATCAGCTGGTGGCCCCTGCCGGGTTTAGAGTAGCAGAGGGGAAGTGGCCTGCGGTTAAACAGAGGAAATACCAATGCATTTTAACAGAGCAAATAGTCTCTTCACTTCCCACCAGGAGGAGCTTCAAAGGCCTGGGCCGTGAGGAGACAATGTGCTGTAGGGCCATCAGTCACCTAATCCTGTGTCAGGACCATTCAGAACTTCCTGCCAGCCAAAGATAAACACTCCACTAAAGGACAATGAATGCCTCCCACTGGCTGGGCATGTCTGGCCTCTTGGAACCAGAGATCGCTCCAGACTTGCTGAAAGCATTGACATTCCGCATTTGGGGAAGACGCAGAAAGGCAAAAGTGCAGATAGATGCCAGAGCAGCAAGAGAGAAAAGTCTGCCTTGGGTCTAGCCCAGTGAACCGCCATGTGTACCTGAGCTGCCCCTCCACCCCCTTACCCCCGCCTCATACTCTCACAAATGGCAGGTGCCTCCCACCACCCCACCCCCCCAACCCCCCACCTCTGCTTCCAGAAGCTTGAAAGGCCATCCATCACAGGCAGGCACAAGAGGCAGTGGGGAATGAAAGAGGACAATAAAATTGTTGATGGAGTGGCCCTAGCAGCAGCAGACATCTGCTGGGGGGCTGGAACACAGTAAGTGAAAAGCTCAGGGACAGATGAGGGAAAGGGGGCTTGACAGCAAAAAAAAAAACCAACACATTTTAAGTCAAATGAACCATGAAAAATACTCAACTTAAAATAAAGACTGAAAAAGGCATGAGCAGTTCTTTCCTTTGTAAGGAAGCTGTCTGTTAGGTCTGAACTCCCGAGACAGATTTGGATCCTGCCCTACTCCTTGCTCAGACAGTTTTCCAGACAGACCCAGCTGTTTGGAGAGGAACCTAGTGGAAGTGTCAAGTGTCCTTCTCTCCCAGGCCTCCTCTAGCCCTACACCAGAGGACCCCAACCAAGCCACGATGCTCCCCAGAAACACACCCCCACTTTCCAGACACCCTCACTTCTGGCAGTGTTCTGACAAAGTTGCTGAACCTCTAAGTCCAGTGAAGTAATTTAAAGCCAAAATGACTGGTTTTAAATATTTAGAAAACTATCTTCTCTTCCTCTTCTAATTTTGGAGACCTTGTCACTATAACAACGTGTCTTGCCGTTGAGCGGGCACCAGAATGGTCTTACCCTAGAACCTTGTACCAGTGCTAACTCTCATTCTGGTCCCATAAGCCTTGACTCTTCTTCATTCCAACAAGTTCCCAAGGCAATTTTGGTACCAGAAGCTTTTGGATATTCCTTTGAGAAACCACCTTTGGAAAGAAATAATGCTCCAAGCAATACTCACTCATCCCGCTGTACTGCTGGATGGTAGTGGTCCAGGTACTTCAAGAACTTCAGGGTTAAAAGGAAGAGGGATGGAGAGAGAAAGAAAGAAAAGAAAGGCCAGACAGACTCCTAATAAACCTGCAAAATAGGCTGGAAGAAAGTATTGTACTTCTCATTAAAAAAAAAAACAAAAAAACAGCTCTTAAAAAAATTTATCAAGCCAAAACTAGAAGAATTTTTAACTAAGAATTCTGTAAGGGACACAAGAGCATCTGTGATGTGGTCCACATAACCACAGAACATGCAGACCAGATATAGGGCTTTGGAGCCATGAGATGCAAGTGAATGAAAATGCATCCAATTCAGAATCAAATAAACATGCCTGGGCTCTCAGCCAGGGAGAATTCTTGGATTGGACTTTTATCAGGAACCTAAATTTTAACCAGCTGGAACCCCCCCCCCCCCAATACCACCCTATTCCTTTCTACCTTTGGAGATGAAGTATTTGCCTTAAATGGAAAACTTGTACTTCACTGTAAGGATGGGGCATACAGTTTCTGAATTGCTGATACAATAGACCAGGGATTATGTACCCTATCTAGGGTAGGAGACAAGAAATAGCTCATAAGAAAAGCTACTAAATAGAAATTTATAAGAATGGACTTAGGGGGCGGGCGTGGTGGTGCACACCTTTAATCCCAGCACTTGGGAGGCAGAGGCAGGCGGATCACTGTGAGTTCGAGGCCAGCCTGGTCTACAAAGTGAGTCCAGGACATCCAGGGCTGTTACACAGAGAAACCCTGTCTCGAAAAACCAAAAAAAAAAAAAAAAAAAAACAAATGAACTCCTAGGTTTTTGGTTTATTTGTTTGCTTGTTTGCTTTTTAAGTTAGAGTCTCATTATGTAATAGTTCGTGCTGGTCCACACACGATATGGCCTCCAAGCTAGCCCTTAACTCTCAATCCTGCTGCTCAGGCTCTCAAGTACTTATGGAAAAGGAACAACATGTCTAGCTTTGGAATTCCTTGTTCTTAGCATGACAGAGATGAGGTTTGGGAACCTCTCAGCACAAAGGATTGACATATTAAAGTTACCCATTGCGAACAGAACCATTCTGCCATCAATGAAAAAGTTGAGGCTAGGGAAATGATTCAGTGGGTTACAAGCACTTGCTAGGCAAGCAAGAAGACCTGAGTTTGAATCCCCACTGCCCAAATAAAAAGTCAAACATGGCCACCCATGCTTATGTATAGCTAGCTGTGCTTACAACACCCTGAGTGCTGTGGGAAGCAGATACAGGAGGCTCACTGGGGCTGCTGGTTGCCAGCCTAGATTCAGGTTCAGTGAGAGACCCTGTGTCACTGGAATAAAACAAAGTGACAGCACGGGCCACCTGACGTCCTTTGGCCGCCACGTGAGTGTGCACTTGCAAATCCTGTAAATCAACTAAATAAAACGTGCACATTGAAAAATAAAGTAAGTAGTGGTAAATGTCAGGCCAGTGTCAATGCCGGGACTAGCACTTCTGGAAGCTTGATAAATTGTTACTCCTCTGAAAAGCCAATATTTATTATTCAAAGCACAATTTTACTGGCAAAGGCTATAAGTTTTGTTGTTGGTTTTTTTTTTCCTCTCCTTCAAACAGCTGAAGAAGTGTGCCCACAACTCATTGCTAAAACACTAAGCTATGTTCGAGATGGTATCAGTCCCTTAATTATCCCGCAAGTAATAGGGAGGTCGTGAAACCTGACCATTTAAGCCGGGCCAGCTCACAGCCCCTGAGAGCAGCTCTCCTGGGAAAATATCCAGCCCTACAGCGGCCTGGGTCTCTGGCCCAAATGTCCCATGGAGATTAAGGGGAGTATTCACTCATTTGCTCTCCAGCATCCAGACCCTGCCCTTCCTTCAGGCTTCAAGGCTTTAGGTTCTAAAAGAAACTCAGACCCCAGGATACCCACTTCTGTTCCAATCAGACATAATGTACCCTTATTCTTGTTTTGTTTGTTTGAGGTAGGGTGTGTATGTACATATCCTTGGCTGGCCCTGAACTCACAGAGATCTGCCTACCTCCATCTTCTGAGTGCTGGGACTAAAAGCCTGTAGCTTTCACTCCCTCCCATCTTTATTCCTTATCCTTCCCATTACCCTCAAAGCAATAGGGAATGACCCCAGACCCTGTATGGTGCTAGGCAAGGACTCAACCAATGAGCTACAATTCCAACATTCCTTCCCAGCCTTTTCTTTGCTTGCTTGCTTCCTTTTTCCTTTTTCTTTTTTTATTTTGAGGCACTCACAGCCATTCTCCTGACTCAGCCTTTGACCCTAATTCTTATATATTTATACAGATCCAAACTGAGTGTAAGTGACTTCAGAGTTGAGGCCAACATCCACAGGCTGAGAACCAGACCTGGTTAGAGAGGTAGATATGACTCAAACACCAAAGATTCTAAACACTAGTACCTACTAAACCCCATGACATAGCAACTTCTGGGATTTCTTACTGAGGTAGGGACAGGGAGGGCTTCCTGCCAGAAGCCATGCTGGAGCTGAGAGAAGACACTAGAAAGTTAACAAGAAGAGGGATAGTATTTTCCCAAGACTTAAACACAGCTGTAGCCAGAAGTAATGCTTTCCTGGGCCGCAGCCAGTGCTAAGGCCTACTGCAGATAAGACACAACCCTCCAAAGCCGGTGCTGAGGGCTTCTCAACTACCACCCACTGGAGACTGAATCCAGACCTCAGGCATGACACACATATGTTCTACCGCTGAGCTATATCACCCCCAACACTCTTTTGCTTACTTTTTGAGACAGAGTAAGTTGCCCAGGCTAGTCCTAAAACTTATTCTGAAGTCTAAGCAGACACAAAACTTTTGATCCTTCTGCCTTGGTCACCTGAGTAGCTGGGATCACAGAACTGGGCTCAGCTCTCTTGAGTCTTCAAATCATTTAATACAGGATTTTGCAGAAAGACTGCAGAGTCTACATGGACTCAACCAATATTTACTGGGCTCCAAACTTTGAGGCCACGAAGGAAACAAAATATACAAAGAGTAAGGGGCCTGAGTGACAAAGAAAAACATAGAGCATGGCATTCTGGGAAGGCTTCCCTAAAGAGGCAGGCACCACATGAACTGACTGTTAGGCCAAGCAGGAACTTCTGTGGAAAGGACACCCTGGAAGTGTGAAAGGAATCAAAAGCTAGGTAACAGGGAGGGAGGGACAAAAAAGATGGCTGTGCAAGGAGGGTGGGTAAGCTAGGGCTACTCTCACAGGTACCAAGCAGGGAATTACAGAAGGAAAAGAACCATGGGAAAGAGCCTGGAATCTGGGACACAGCCCAGAAGCTCCCATGCTCATCCAGGAAGGAGATGATAATCCAAAGAAAGGATTGTAGGCCCTAAGGTAGAAGCTGTAGAAATCACTCCCAGGAGGCCAGAGATGTGGATAACTGTGTTGGGATCCCGTCAACTAGGGGGTGGGGGGAGGGGGTCATAGATTCCTAAAGATTCCTAAAGAACAAAAAACACTGTTTTGGCTTCTTCAGAGACAACTATACACCCAATGTTAAAACTTTACAAGCTGCATGTATTCTAGGCTACTACAGAAAAGCAGCAACCGCCAATACAGTCTACATCTAAAATCTTAGAAGAATGGGCAAGTCAACATGAGATCGCCGTAAAAAAAAAGAAAAATCTGGAATCTGTTAAAACTAACAATGATGTTTTATTGCAATGGAACACAGTAAGAAATGGTGAGGCTTTACTCAAACGCTAAGGAATAACAGCATTCACTAAGAGTGAAAAGAGTGGAAATCGTTGACAACAGGTGCCTGGCTCGCACCTAGTTTTCTGAACTGTGATTCTCTCTAAATGAGCCAAGTCTCTCTAAGTGTCAGGTCCTGGTTCTTGTCTCTACTGAAGCTGTTATAGTAGAATCCATGGAAAAGTCAACCTTGGCCTAAACAAACGGCCCCAGTATATTCCTGAGCACTGGGGAAATCAGTAACAACACCTCCAGCCTCTCTTCCTTTTACTTCCTAGGTAAGGAAACATGCTCTTGGCTGCCGAGAGCAAAGCCTGTGTTCCCACAATAGGGTTGAAGGTGTGAGTGACCTGACTTGCAGCGAGCAAGTCAGGTCACTTCCCCCTTGTCTCTGGGGGAAGCTCAAGGACTGAACTATCCAGATAGCATCAAAGGAACACACTCAGCTCTGAGTACCCAGAGAAAGTCTGGGAGCCACCATGGTCTCAGATCTTAGGACACCTGGCGGAGCGGACAAACTTTCGCTATCCTTTGGCCATGCAAACATCCCCAACTCAAGCTGGGACGTTTTGAGAGAGGATGTGGGGTGTAAACTACTAGCCAGACGAAAGGCTGAACTGGAAGCAACGTTTCTCAGAAAGGTAGGAATCGGCGACGGAGTAGAGTGACGGCGCTGCCTGGAAGAAACAAAGCGACTGCGAGAAATGGGGTGCATCTTTCCCTAGCACTCCAGGTCCCCTTCCCTGGCTGCCCTGAGTCCTTGCAGAGCTGTGGACAGGAGGTCCTGGGCACGAACCCCACACCGGCTCCTAAGCGCACCCGTCCGGCCGACTGCCCGGGAGATCGTAGTCCCGGACGCGTAACCCTGGGGCCGAGGGCCGTGAACAAAGGGTGGGGCGCACGGCCCCCACCTCTCCGCCTAGCCACCCGCCCTCTGGAGTCGGACCCCAGCCAGCGGCCGCGCCTCATTAGCAACACAAAGCCAGGGGTCGGCGGTGCCTTTCATCCCCGCCGGGACAAGCGGACGCGCGCTAGGGGACCCAGATGCGGGATGGGCCGGAGGAGCTGGGGACCCGGTTGCCCGCACATCCGGCGTCCAGTGATCGGTCGGCCCCGGCTCGCCTGCACGCGAGCACCTGTGCTCGCCGCGCGTCCCCAGGTAATCGAGAGCCCGGGAGAGCCTTCGCCTTACCCTCCAGCCACAGGTGTCGGCGCCCCTCGCGCGGCCCGACCCGCCCGCGGCCACTGCCAGCTGCGAGCCGTTGAGGCAGGCGTTAACAGTGAAGAAGAAGGAGCAGAGCTGCAGCCACGGGGCCATGGCCGTCCGCTCGCCCAGCCCAGCTCTTCACCGCTAAGCTGCGAGCGGCAGCCCGCTCCCCCAGTCCCGAGTGGGCGGTGGCAGCCGCCGCAGAGGGACCGCCCACACCGAGCATGCGCTGCCGGGCTTGGCCCCGCCTCTCTCCTCCGGGTCCCGCCCTCAACTTCAGTTCTTGGTCTTGGTCCTGCCCCGCTAGCCCGGCCCTCCTGCCTTGGCCCTGCCCCGCAGCCTCTAGACTCCCGGCTTCAGCAGGTTTCCGCCCCCTCACGAAGGAATCTTTTTCTTCTTTTCTTTTTTTTTTTTTTTTGATCCAAAGGATTTGTCCAAATGATGTCTGGCCCATGCAAAAATTTGGGACGACTCAAAGAATATAATAGTAATTTTAAAATTAATAGTTTAATAAGCACTTGCTTTTCAAATGTCAAGTTCCTTCTTGTGTCCTACCAATGACACATGGAAATGTCAGTATTCATGTTGGCATAATAAGGCCTGGAGGGAAATCCTGGCTCTGCATTTACTCCTGGGACCTAGGACAAATTACTTACTTCCTCCACAGTGCTGTTACCTGTGGGACAAAATGATGTACAAGAATCTTCATCCAGGGAGAGTTCTGTTAACACCAAGGAAGCAATCAATAAAGGCTACAACAATGAACTGACTTGCATAGGGACGGACATTAGCTAGAACTGAAAATTAGTGTTCCCCCACAGACACAAGTCAAACTTACCTTATGGAGAGTGTGTTATCTCTGGAAAAGGAGGCAGTGGTCCTCCTTTAGAGTACCATAGTAACAAAATATACTTTTCATTGCTATTCTTCCACCCCTTTGCCATATATCTGTGCATGTAAACCCCACCCCCCATCATCGCACCCTTGTCTCCACTTTCACTCCCACCCCCAAGTATAGCACGCATCTACCCCAAGACACAGATCACTGAATTTTCCAGCTAACACTCTTCAGAAAGGACATTTAAAAAGGAAACCCACCCTGGGCTTCACCTGCCTTCATTTCTTGTCTCCGACTACACTGATAGTACCCTCCAACTCAATCTTGATTTTTTTTTTTCGAAACTGTCACATTCTCAAACCAACAAGGCAGCCTCCTTTGCATTCCAGAGCCCAGAAATCATTCCTTCTAGTAGGGCACACTGGGTCATGTCTTCAGTCCCAACACTCAGGAGGCAGAGGCAGGTAGGAATGTTTTAGGTGTGTATGTCACTATGAGGACACTAAGAGTTCAGATATGCCCAGAGTGGGTAGGCACCCGTCCTCATCGCAGGGTCATGAGACTCACAGAAGAAAGTGCTTCTAGATGAGCCTGCCCTGAGTAGGCAGAAGGAAGCACACAGCTCCTCTAAAGGATCTGCAAATCAGTACTTTTCTCTCACCCTCCTTCAAACTCAGAATACCTCTAGTGTGGTAAGGGTTTTGCTTCTTAAAAAACCGAGTTATGATATGAGAATGGTTTTGTTCTAATCCCAGGTGTGGGGCTGCTTCAGTATGTCCACACCTGTAAACTATAAGTGCCCCCTTGTGCGCTAGCAGGGACATGGCTTAGCCAGCTGCAGAAAGTAAATTCTGAGAGTATAAAATGCCAGAGCCAGGAGACATATGAAGGGGTTCCAAAGGAGGAAGAGGTTGCTGCTCTGCCTGCTGGTGCTCCTCTGACCTGCAGTTGGTTTGTCCTGCTGCTGTGTTTCCAGGTTTGCTCTGTATGGTGTTGCTGGTGTGCTAGACTTCTGGATATTTTGACAACTGAGATTGGCGTTGTCCCCAAAGAACCCAATGACTCTAAACAGCAGGAGGTAGCTCAAAAAGAACTCCATCCCTTTCCCCTTTAACCTTCTTTGTATCCTACCTAGTGCTGGGGGGTTGGAAGGAACAAGGATTGGAAAGGAGGTAGAGGTAGTAGTACAGTAAAATAAATCAGAGTGTGTGTAATAAGGTAAAACAAAAGCCACAAACTTCTATACTCTAGGCATTCAGAGTCCCCTTAGCAAAGACTGTACATGCTCAGGGGTGCCACAGACTTCCATGGAGTCAAGACAACCTGAGGCTTTGGGAAAGACTAAATTTACCCACACATTTATCTCACTTTCATTTATTTATTTATTTTTTAAATATACATTCCTAACCTTGAAGTTTCTGAGTTATGGACATTAAGTACTACCAAACTGCTCACTATCTCATTGTCTTCTTAATTGCTTCTCTGATTGCTAATAAGATGGTGCTAATTTCAGTCATGTCTTGTCTCCTGTCTGGCTCACCCTTCTTTGATGTTTGGCCCTCTACTTATCATGGATCGGTAGGCAAGAAACTGTCCTCACCAAAAAAAATATTGATGGTCTTTGAGTATACTTATCAGCTCTTTACACATCTTCCTTTGGTTGAAGTAAGTTGTATCGTGAAGGGAAGAGGCAGGGAGAGTAACACATGGAGTTTAAGGCAGAGAACCTTACAAACAGTATTAGGGAGATGGGTGTGGCCTCCTGCTTTTTATTCAAATTACCAGGTGATTTTGTGACAGTGATAGCAAAACCACCCTCCCGTTCTTTATTGTCACTCTGCCCACTGTTAAACCTCCTTCACACTCACTGTACAACCTGTCACTGCCTGGTAGTCCTGAGACATATGTTGCCAAGGCCAGAGATTGCTCCACTTTCCTGAACAAGCATGGTGGGAATTGAAAGAAAAGCCTGGGTCTAGAACACAGTGGGAAAGAATCAAGAGCCTTCTGTTTACCTTCTAACAAGTCCTCAAGCATGTAGAAAAGTGAGGATGGAGCTACATACATCAAAGAGTCAAATTTGGTCAGGAAATTTGGGTTTTAAATTGGCATTTGGCAATACTGTTGCCATTCTGATCTTCTGCAGTGAATTTATTCTTTCTCTGACACTTTGGAAAGTTGAGGGCCACAGGGAAGGTGTGAACAGTTCTAGCCTGAAAAATAAAAGAAGGGGCCAAGTTCCCACATGGCCTCATGGTTCATGATCCCCCCACGCACAACTCAACCCCACTGCTGTATAGATGAACAGGGAAGCTCTCCCCAGAGGCATGATCTGCTCCTACCCCCAGGGACAGGATAGCTGTGGGCCACCTATTCTTGCCCGGCTCACTTCTCTGTCCTCACTGTCACTCTACGTAGACTGACCAGTGGACAAGCTACTACCATCACCACTAACAGGTTCATGATCTGGAAGTGTAGCTCCATGTACAGCATTTGTCTAGCATGTGCAAGCCCCTGGGTTCCATCCCCAGCATGTCCAAAACAAGAAAAATGTTGCTGAGGATAAATATCAAATATATTTCCTTACTCTATCAAGAACCTAGTCAGAGTAGGAAAATATAACTATTGGATTTTATGAGGAGTCAAATGATCCCAGGAAACATGAGAGGATAAAGTGATCATGGAAATAACTGGTCACAAATCTCTAAAGCCAAGAATAACTAGAAATCAGTAAGCTGAAATTTTACATTATCTTTAGTGTTATGATAAAGTAGTACTATGTTTTCTGAACTAATTATAATATTAAGCCAGGCATGATGGCTTAGCCTAGAACCAAGCTTTCTTTTTTAGAGACAAAGTCTCTATGTAGTCCTGGCTTGCCTGTATCCCACTCTATAGACCAGAGATCTTCCTGCCCTCTGTCTCCTCAACTCTAGGATCAAAGGCTTACATTACACCTTCACTTCAGACTTTCTCTACAAGTTTGAAACTAGCCTGAGCTACATAATGACTTCTAGGACTGTCTGGACTGAATGGTCTAAAAAACAAAACAGAAACCGAAACCGGAGAGCTGGTTCAGTGGTTAAGAGCACTTACTGATGTTGCAGAGGACCCAGGTTAAGTTCCTAGCACCCACATGGTGCTTCATAAATATCTGTAATTATAGTTCCATAGCATCCAAAGACCTCTTCTGGCCTCCACCAGACCAGTATATGCATGGTACACATACGTGCAGGGCAACACTCATACACATAATACAAAATGAATAAATCTAAAAAGCAAAAAAATAAATGAACAAACCCACAAACAATGTAAGTTAGAAAAAAAAAAGGTAAGTGGCCTCTTCACTCCTATCCCAGTCTCTTAGACAACTGAGGTTTCCCATGGCTTCCGCAGGCTGTGGGGGTGCATATGAAATAAGCTAGAACTACCCCAGCCCTGTGAAAACCCAAAGCCCCCACTTGTGCCCTGCACAAGTCAATCTCGGCCGTAGTGGGAGGGGAGTCTTCAGTTTCATCAGCACTTCATGCACAGGCACACAAGACTGCTCAGTGCAAATTAGTTCCTGTTACAAGCCCCACGCCTGCAGTCAGCAGACTCCTCTCATCCTTTCAGACTTCCTTCTTGAGTCCCACCTTCAAGATGATGGGACTGCTGCCCTACCCCATAATCCCAGAACACTTCCTCCAAAGTGCAGGTGCCTAACAAACAGCACAGCGCTGTGTAAGTTCACAGCTCCGTGAGCACTTTCCACCTTTTTGTAATGACAAGATCTTATGTAGCCCATGTTGGCATAGAATTCACTGCATGCCGGGCTTGATGGCACATGCCTTTAATCCCAGCACTCGGGAGGCAGAGGCAGGCGGATCTCTGCGAGTTCAAGACCAGCCTGGTCTACAGAGTGAGTCCAGGACAGCCAGGGCTACACAGAAACCCTGTCTTGAAAAAAACAAAAATAAAAACAAATAAATGAATAAATAAAATTTTAAAAGTTCACTACATAGCCAAAGGCGGTCTCTGAATTTGAACTATTGATCTTCCTGCCTTCATCTCCAGAGTGCTGGGATCACAGGCATGAGGTTTTTGGCTTCTTTTTCAGGAGACGGCCAGGGGAGTGTGCTATCCTGGACCAAGTGCCCCCCGCTCCCTTGCATTTATTCCAGGGCTAGTATATGGCCACCCAGGACACAGGACAATATTAACAGGGTAGGTGCAAGTAGTTTGCCGTAATCCGATGCTGGTGCTAAGTTTTAGAGGAAGGGGCACTCAGGAGGCAATAAGAAATCCCAGGTCAAATACAGAGCCAGCAACCACGGGTTTAGGGGCAGAGCCATTTTCAAATAGGCGAAGGAATGACACCTCAGCTTGTTTGTTTTCAAATATAAAATAATCACCTATGAAGGTACATGATCATGTTCAAGGAGTGAAACACAAATTGAGGGTGTCGGGCCTAGGGCCAGGAGATGGGAGATGGCTACCTCTGTTTCCTTTAAGAGATAATACCAGGTTTAAATCTGCACTGGCCAAGAAGGCTATAGACCACAACCTGTTTGCCATTCTTTCAATAACATGGAAACTCCAAGGAACTGAAGGAGTCTAGCAGAGTCAGAGAGCAGAGAGGTGTGGAAGAATGGTAGAAAGTAAGACAGAGAGGCCTGCCGAGGCAGGCAGGCAGAGCTTGGACTCTTGTTTTGAGAAACAAATGCTGAGCTACACTATCACTAGCTGTGTTTCTATCTCTGTCTCTGTCTGTCTCTGCCTCTCTCTCTCATACACACACACAATTTGAACCTAAAGGTAGCCAGTGGACTCTGAGGGCCTTAATGACAGGCACTGCCATCCCACATGTTAGCCAGCTCTTGATGAATATATATCCAGTGTTTGCTTATTTTTGAGACAGGCTCTCACTATGTGGTCCTGCCTGACCTAGAACCTGCGGTAATCCTTCTGCCTCTGCCTCAGGAGTGCTGGAACTGTAGGCATGCCCCACCACATCTAGGTGATACATATTTGTTGAATAAATGACTAACCAAGATTATTATTGATATTCTGGGTTTTAATGTCTAGAATCCTAGAATCATCTAAAAAAGAAAAGGAGGGAAAAAAATCAACCCTGCTAATATTCTAAATAAAACTAAACAAAGTGATAGATATTTTTTTTAGTACTGGGGATCAAACTTACGTCCTTCTGTGTGCTGGGCAAGCACTCTGCCACTGATCCAAACTCTCAGGCCTTTTTCTGCCTTTTTTTGTTTATATGTTTGTTTGGTCAGTTGGTTGGTTTTTTATTATTATTATTTTGTTTTGTTTTTTGAGACAGGGTTTCTCTGTGTAGCCCTGGCTGTCCTGGACTCAACCTTGCAGACCAGGCTGGCCTTGAATTCACAGAGATCCACCTCCCTCTGCCTCCCAAGTGCTAGGACTAAAGGTGTGCACCACCATGCCTGACACTCTTTCTACCTTTTAAGGTGATATTTATTGCAAAGTTCTTTGTTATTATTAGTAGACTAGTTTTCTTTTTGATGGTGGTAGGTGATAAGGACCCATGACACTAGGCAAGCTCTCTACACTTAGCTTACCCCTCTCCTCCCCATGACAGGGTTCTGTTGTGCAGCCCAAGATGGCTGTGAACTCACCTTCTACCTAAGCATCCTGAATGCTGGGATTGCAGGAAATAGCATGCACCAGCTCTCTGTTATTGCCCTTTTGGAGAAAAATTTAGATGTATAGAAAGATTAAAAAGCCAGGCGTGGTGGCACACACACATCTTTAGTCTCAGCACTCGGGAGGCAGAGGCAGGTGAATCTCTGTGTTTGAAGGCAGCCTGGTCTACAAAGCAAGTTCCACGACACCCAGGGCTACACAGAGAAATCTATCTCAAAAAACAAAAACAAAAACAAACAAAAAGATTAAAGCAACAGTACTGGGAGTTTCCATATACCCTGCCCCTACTTTTCTGTTCTTAACATAGTACATTAACATACTACTACTAGCTAAAAAAAAAAAAAAAAAAGTTTATTCAGATTTCTTCAGGAGCTTTTTAAATGTAAAGAAATGTATTTATTGGGCTGGAGAGATGGCTCAGAGGTTAAGAGCACTGGCTGTTCTTCCAGAGGTCCTGAGTTCAATTCCCAGCAACCACATGGTGGCTCACAACCATCTATAATGGGATCTGGTGCCCTCTTCTGGCCTCCAGATATACCTGTAGGGAGAACACTGTATATAATAATAAATAAATAAAATCTTTTTTTAAAAATGTATTTATTTTGTGTGTAGAGGGGCATGCCACTACACAGCTGTGGATGGAGGAGCAAATAAGCTCTCTCATTTCAACAGGTGGATCCCAGGAATCAAACTCAGGTCATCAGGCTTGGCAGCAAGACCCTTTACCCACTGAACCATCTCACCAACCCATGATTTTCTCAGTTTTTGAACAATGTCCTTTTTCTATCCCAATGTCCCATCTAGGATACCTGTACTTTTTATTGCTATGATAACATACCATGACCAAGGCAACTTATAGAAGAGAGTTCATTTGGGCTTATGGTTTCAGACAGTTGGTGTCCATAGTTTTGGAGCAAAGGAATAGCACAGGAGGACAAAGCTGAACCCCCACACCTCAAACCACAAGCACAAAGCAGAGAGTAAACCCAAAATGGCACCAGTCTTTAAACTCTCAAAAGCTAGTGACACACCTCCTTCAACAAGGCCACACATCCTAAGCCTGCCAAAACAATATCACCAACTGGGAACCAAGTATTCAAATGCTCAAGACTATGGGGGACATTTCCACCCAAACAAGAACATAACTTTTCATTGTCATGTCTCAGGTTGAGTAGCTCTAACAGTTTCTGAGACTTCTCTGGAAGATGGCACACTATTTTGTATGAGTAAACTCAGAACATATTTTTAAATGTATGATTTGTTTCCAGAAACTTCTGCTTAGCATATTTATAGATTTTTTTAACTGCAAAGTGGGTGGCGGGAGCCAAACCTGGGTCTTGAAGGTGTACTTTTAAACTATTTATTAATAACTATAAACACCTTCCAACCCACCAACCCGAAGTATGGGAGAAAGGATACTATTAGACGTCCTCAAGCACACATTCTTGGGGCAACTAGACAGCAGACCTGTCAAACAGCATACACACAGGAACAGGTACCAGCAGCAACACAAACCAACAGCAGTTCAGGGGAGGTTTAGAAGGGACACCAGCAGCAGCAGCAGCAGCAGCTGGGGCAGCAGCAGCTGGGGGGGGCAGCGGCTGGCTCTTGGTATTGGCGGCAGTGGTGACAACAGTTGCTCCATCCACCCCTTTGGGGCTGTGATCTTTAGCAGCAAAGGCAGCAGCAAGTCTCAGAAGAAGCAAGTCTCTAAGTGTTGTCCGGAGTTTTTTGAAGCGAAGCCGGGATGAGAGGCAATGCCAAGCAAAAAGCCCTTCAGCGTTTCCAGGACCTCCTCTTTATACCTGTACAAGGACGCCTTCCAATTGGCCAACTTCACGCCCTCAGCTCAAGGTGCTTCCTGTTGACCAAGATCAGGAGCTCTCCAAGGAGTATGTCCATCAAAGGATGTATGTTCCCCACACATGACAGTTTTCTGGCTGGCAAAACATCACTTGCTCTTTCATCAGGATGTTTTGTATGCCTCTTTCATGAGTCGGTCTTTCAGTAGTGTACAAAGCACCCCCAGACTCCATTCTTGAGACCAAAACAAAAAACACATTCATTCAACACAACTGTGTTTCCAATGAAATCCAAATTTCCACCACAGAGTCCTTTGGAAGAAGAACCAGTACTTTTTTTTTTTTTTTTTTTTTTTGGTTTTTCGAGATAGGGTTTCTCTTTGTATCTTTGGCCATTCTGGACTCACTTTGTAGACCAGGCTAGCCTTGAATTCACAGAGATCTACCTGCCTCTGCCTCCTTAGTGCTGAGATTAAAGGCATGTGCCACCATGTCCGTTAGACAGTTAGTTAACAGACAGTTAACAGTTAGACAGCTGTTAACTGCCATGTGGGTGCTGGGATTTGAACTTAGGTCCTTTGGAAGAACAGTCAATGTTCTTAACGGCTAAGCCATCTCTTCAGCCCCTGTGTTTGTATTTTTAATTAATTAATTTAGAGGCGTGTTCTCCCTGTGTATCCCAGAATGAAACTTGCTATATAGCCTAGGCTGACCTAGAATTCAAGATCCCCCGGCCTTTGCCTCTAGATGACTGATGTCCAGCTCCACTCCCAGAGGGTCTCTATACTCCAAAGTTAATGCAGAGAGGAATCCTCCTTACCAGGAATCCCTGCAACCTGTGGAGGCTCTCTTGAGGTACATATTGCCGTAAGGCAGACTGCCTCCCATCCCCTGACAGTTCTCTTCCTACCCAAGGATGTGGCACAGGAAATTGTAAATTTCTACATATAAGCTACATGTTGCTTCAGGTGTAGCAGAAAGTAACAGACTGTGAAAACAGAGCAGGGCGCTGAGCCTAGTTCATGCATAAAATAAGTCAGGCGCACATCCTTAGCAAAATGCACTAGAGAACAGCTTTGAGAAACTATAGGAAGTGCCTTCTGGAGGCTGCTTCCTCTTCTCACTGATCGTGCGGCCTAGAGGCTTCAGGTTGGACAGCCAAGTTGCAACGACTCCGCACCCCCCCCCCACCCCCCCCCCCCCCCCCCCACATCCTGAAGGACAAGTGGAGACCTTTTGCGCAAGCGCAGGCGCAGGCAGGGGCAAATACACATGCTCACCCCTTCCTTCGATGCAGGGTTCCACTGGCCTTCAGTGCACATAAATAGATACACTTAAGCTGGAAATCTATAATAAATTCTTCCATTCCTTCTGGCTGCCATTATGTAATGTCTCACAATGTTTCCCAGGGACCCTCCAGGCGGTCTCATTTACTGCCTCCGTTGAGCTTCCGTTGAGCTTCCAACTTTGTCCATGACTTCCAAACTGCTCTCCATAAAATCCAGCCGTATGTGATCTGGTCACTCTCACAGTCTGCACCTGCAAAACTATGCGTGCATCCTCATGCGGCCAGCGCAGAGGGTTGAATGCAGGGCCAGGGATGGGTTTCTCTTTCTAAAAAGTGGCAACACTTCAAGCTTATTTCAAATAAACTCTTTCACAATTTTAAGCTCCCAGAAATGGTTCAAAGAGTACCAAAAATATTTCTCATCAGGATTCTCCTAAGATTTACTCCTATATAACCAGACAGAGCACAATTGTTGAAGCCAGAATTTTAATACAATATATGACATAACTATAGGTTTAGAATGTCACCATTATTCTTGCTGTTTCAGTAAAACAGAAATTTTAAAAATTAGAGTAAGTAAAAATTTAGATGGCACACACCTTTGATCCCAATACTTGGGGGAAAGAGGCAGGCAGGTCTCTGTGAGTTCCAGGCCAGCCTGGTCTACAGAGCAACTTCCAGGACAGCCAGAGCTACCCAGAGAAACCCTGTCTCAGGATATGTATGTGTGGGGACAACAACAAAAGGTGAAGCTTAATAAGGAAAGATATCCTACATTGACTTTTGATTTTCAAAAAAGCATCTGCCCACACGCACATATACACACACCACATAGACATTATCTACATCTATATCTATCTATCTATCTATCTATCTATCTATCTATCTATCTATGGAAACAAAAAATATATACTATAGAATTAATTCTAATATACTTTATACCCAGTTTGCCCTATTTAGTCCCCACCCCAGTGCTGAGTATCAAGCCCTGGACATCCTGGTAGCGGTAAGGTAGGCAACCTCTATGAATGACATCCAACCCAGGCCCTCAACCAGGCTAGGTGAGGATTCTACTCAGACCATACCTCCTAGAATCAGTGAATTAGCGCACATGCAAAACATATGCCCCTCCACCCCTGTGTGTGTGTGTGTGTGTGTGTGTGTGTGATCAGTTCTTCCTTCCACCATTTCTGAAAGAATCTAGGGCTCCTGTATTGAGTTTCATATTTATACACCATGTTCTAGGTTTACACATTGCTACTGGAAATCTCACTGCTCCTAGGCCTTCTCAGGAGACAGGTTACATATTTATGTCTGCTAATATATGTGTATATGTGTGTATTTATATATGTATGTCAGACTGTCACATGGCTATATTGGATTTCTATTGCCACTGAAAGGCATTTCTTTCCTCGATGGAGTGGCTGATCCTTAATCCAAAGGGGAATTTGGTGTGTTTCCCAAGTTGGGGGGGGGGCAATGATCATGATCTCTGGAAGTTAGGGACTCTTGACTACAACACTCAATATTTCCATGGCTGTTGAAAATGTTAATGGAAAACTATAGCAACCAAAAAAGAGCTTAGTCTGTATACATGGCTTAGTCATTAAGAGCACTGATTGCTGTTCCAGAGGACTGGTTTAATTCCCAACACCCACATGGTAGGTAGCTCACAACTCAGTGGAACTAGAGTTCCAGGAGATCCAATGGCCTCTTCTGATGCTTTTGGGAACTGCAGGTACATGATACACAGACACATTTGGGCAAAACACCTATACATTAAAACTACGTATGCCCTAGAGGCATTGCAGATGCAGCTGCTAGGTCACAAATGCATCAGTAGGTGGCAGAGAGGAGGGAGACTATGTCTACATTCAGTGTGCTGACCTATGAACATCTGAATGAATAGTAGCCTAACATTCCTGGAAAAAACTCAAGCCAGAGACCAACACCAATTCAACATCATGGGTTCTGGACAGGGAGCTAGCCTGTGAAAACCACCAGTCCAACACCAGGTAAGCACCAGATGGGCTCCCAGGGCAGGAAGAAAGCCAGAGATTAGAAGAACCCTGCCTGGCCCTGGATGTGGAAATTATGAGAGAGCCAGCCCTGCATTTTTTCTGCTTTGTGGTGGTATTGGTGAAGGAGAGATCTCCTCCCCTCCTTTTTGTCCTCATCACCAGTGACGGACAAGAGATCTGGCCCTCCCCCTCACATGCTGCACCACTCAGGAGAGCAGGCCCTGCATCTTGCCTGGACAGCATAGTACAACTGGCCCTACATGTGGGGGATGAGTGTGAGTGTGGAAGAGACAGCACTGCCTTTTGTCTGCTTTTCCATGGAGTTGGCAAAGGAGAGATCCCCTCCACTCTCTGATGCCCTAGACACAGGTGGCAGGTGGGAGAATTGGCTGTGATAGGCACATAGGAGGAGAACTGGTCCAGCCCCTTGTCTGCTGCAGCACTTTGGATAGCAGGCCCTGTGCCCTGCCTGGGTAACATAGTGGAGCTGGCCCTGAATGTGGGGGTTGTGTGCCCAGAACCAAGGCTTTGAGTTGGCCCACACCAACATATAACCCACGGATGAACTGCTGGAGTCCATGAAGAGGCCAGTTCCACAGACCCAGGACTGCAGGATCTCCATGATACAGGACAGCAACAATTTATCTTGGAGGAATTCCTGTGAGGTTCCAGTATTGACAGAGTGGTGGAAGCCAGAGGCTCACACCACACCAAGGAATCACTATAATGAACATTTGCAAGCAAAAAAGTATGGGCAAAATGGAATATTGTGGGATACACTGAGACACACTACAGCTTCCATAATGAGATTTTGTGTGTGTGTGTGTTGGGAGAGGTTTCAAGGGTGGAGGGCGGGTCTGGGGGAAAGGTGGGAGATGGGGGAGCAGGGTGTAACAAAAAATTTTTATTTAAAACACATATTTATTAGTACTTAAGAAGCACCTAGCCGGGCAGTGGTGGCGCACGCCTTTAATCCCAGCACTTGGGAGGGAGAGGCAGGCGGATCTTTGCGAGTTCGAGGCCAGCCTGGTCTACAAAGTGAGTCCAGGACAGCCAGGGCTACACAGAGAAACCCTGTCTCAAAAAAACCAAAAAAACAAAAAAAAAAAAAAAGAAGCACCTATAAAACACCTACATCCTATAACCTAATACCTATAACTAAGAATACCTAGCCAAACTTATTTTAATTTTCTTAAAAGGACATTAATATTCTTAGCATAGGTCCATGTAGGATAACTTGATTTTCATAGTCTGGGTATGGCAGTCACTGTAGACAGTCCTTTGAGAGCTTAGCATCTGTTGGGCCTAACTTTGCCAGTTCGTACGGCCAGTTAATTTCAACCACTAGATTGTGACCCATTTATGAGACCAGTCTATTTTAACCACTAAACTCAAAGTTGGCTTCCTCCATCAGCTAAGACTCATTTCTACAGTCTCCTCAATCCACGTATGTTTCATGGCCTAGTTCCTCACCGCAGCTTCAAAACTCCGCCTGCCTTTTCTGCCAGCCATATTAGGCTGACTTATGGCAAAAGGCCTCTCTGTGACTGACTTGTGGTGAAAAGTCTCTATCTTGGATTCCACTTCTCAGTTTATGACCATTGGGGCCTCAATGCTGACAGAAGGCATACCTTTCTGTACACTTCTCCAGAGTGCATTGATCTCTCAGTGCATGAGGGCAAGAGGAAAAGGGCACTGCGTGGAGCTCTCTGGTTTACATATAACATCATCTCAAGAGCCTTGGTGGTCTAGATGGCCCACAAGATCTCTCGCCATGTCCAGCAGTCCCTTGGCTTCTCGAGGCAAACAACGTCATCTGCGACTTGTGCGGTTTCTTACCCATGCCCCTTCAACAAGGCATTTTGTGTTTCTCATAGAACTATGGCCTCAACTGGGCTCTGTCCATCTCGGCCCAAGTTCAAGGGATGCCAAGCTCCTCCTCATATGCTGCCAGATGTTAGGTTGAACTGCATACTAATTTCACTAAAGAGATCTAACTTCTACCACAGCAGAGTACAGGATGTGAAATTCGAGAAGTTAAAAAAAAAAACAAAAAAATTATGTATGTATGTCTATTTAAAAGCAAGACTACTGAATATTCAGAGTTTGGGGAATTGAGGTTTGAGTATGTCCATCAACACAAGAGCCCCAACCAGCTAAAACTTTAGCTGAAGATAAGGGAGATAATGAATGCAGAATAGGATAAGAGGGTCAGAGATGTTGATTATATCTTTTTTTTTTTTTTTTTTTTTTGGTTTTTCGAGACAGGGTTTCTCTGAATATCTCTGGCTGTCCTGGACTCACTTTGTAGACCAGGCTGGCCTCGAACTCACAAAGATCCGCCTGCCTCTGCCTCCCAAGTGCTGGGATTAAAGGCGTGCGCCACCACCGCCCGGCTGATGTTGATTATATCTTAAAGAAACTACATTCTTTTTCCCCCTTTATATGTGTGTTATTGTCTATCTTGAATATTTTAATGTTATATAAAATTATTGGTAATTTAATTTCCTATAAAAGTTTCTGGGGCTGGAGAGATGGCTCAGTGGTTAAGAGCACTGGCTGCTCTTCCAGAGGTCATGAGTTCAATTCCCAGCAACCACATGGTGGCTCACAACCATCCATAATGAAATCTGGTGCCCTCTTCTGGCCTGCAGATACACCTGCAGACAGAACACTGTATACATAATAAATAAATCTTTAAAAAAAAAAAAAAAGTTTCTGAAGTTACAATTTTGTCTTTTGTGGGGTGGTAGCAAGAGTTGAAATAGGGCCTCATGTAGCCCATGTTGGCCTCAAACTCGCTATGTAGCTGGCTTGAATTCCTGATCCTTCCTTTACCTCCTAAGTGCTGGGATTCCAGACTTGTATCTCTGTGCCCTGCTTTAGTTTAATCTTTAATTAACCGAATATTCAGTGAATATTCAGACTAATTAATGTAGCTAGAAACAGATACAATTACTGTTGGGACTCTATGCTTTTTCGTTTTGGAGAGAGCTTCTCCAAAAGATGAGAGCATCTTCATTCCTGCAATGAATGGCTATTTCCTGTTAGGCAGAATCATAGAGATTATGACATGTGTGAAGAGGAGCACATGGAGTACCCAAAGGGAAGCACATACTAATTATCAATTTGTTGCCTCTTTTAGGTTCAAATTCACCCATGTTTACTGGTACACAAAAACCGAAGCTGGTCTATTTAAATATTTTACTTTGTCAACTAGCATTATATTAAACTTGTCAGTAGAGGGCGATAAAGAGACGCTTCACAAAGAAAGAAGTAAGCTCTTGCCGAAGTGTTCCTGCAGTCTAGCAGGCTCCTCAGAGAAGTCTTCTCCAGAACACGCTCCGCCCAGACTGGGTGGCTTTTTCAGCTCCTGAAGCTGAGGCTGGTTCTGAAGTGTCTAGCTCTGCTACACAAGCAACTTTCCTGGTACCAGGTTCTACTACAGCTGCCTCCTGCAATGCACAGCAGCCAGAAATGCCAGTGGCCAGGGCCTCTCCTGTTCTCTTTGTTGGGAAATGTCATGAGAGGGAGAGTAGCCTTCCCTGTTCCAGCACAGCTCTCAAGATAAGATAGCATAGCATCAGCCAGGGCGTGGTGACCTATGCCTTTAATCCCAGCACTCAGTTCAAAGCCAGCCTGGTCTACAAAGTGAGTCCAGGACAACCAGGGCTATTACACAGAGAAACCCTGTCCCGAAAAAACAAAACAAAACAAAAGATAGCACAGCGCCGGGCGGTGGTGGCGCACGCCTTTAATCCCAGCACTTGGGAGGCAGAGGCAGGCGGATCTTTGCGAGTTCGAGGCCAGCCTGGTCTACAAAGCGAGTCCAGGACAGCCAGAGCTGTTAAACAGAGAAACCCTGTCTCGAAAAACCAAAAAAAAAAAAGATAGCACAGCATCATAGCAATTTCTTCGCCACCCAGGAAGCATGGCTGCCCTCCCCAGACCCAGGTCTCTGTTCTGGCAGAGGGGTCTCTACTTTGGGGTGTCTTTCTCAACCCTGAGCAGTAGTTGTGTTTTCGCTTTCATTTTCTTCTGAGGGGAAGGGGACAGGATATCTTTCAGACTCCAAATCTTCCTGCTTCATTTTCCCAAGTGTTGTGTGTCACTGTGCCCAGTTTATTATTCCTGGGCTCTTTCTTTAAAAAATATTCAGTTAAGCTGGGCGGTGGTGGCGCACGCCTTTAATCCCAGCACTTGGGAGGCAGAGGCAGGCGGATCTTTGTGAGTTCGAGGCCAGCCTGGTCTACAAAGTGAGTCCAGGACAGCCAAGGATACACAGAGAAACCCTGTCTCGAAAAACCAAAAAAAAAAAAATATTCAGTTAAAAAAAAAAACAATTAAAAAAACCCTCGGGGGGGGAATATACAGGGTTTTTTTTATTATTTATGCAACATTCTTTGATCATATACTCTTACTAACCAATTTCTCTAATCTCTCGCTATAGTCATTAGTTCCTTATATTAAAATTTTTTTGTCTGTTCAAATTATGTAGTTTCTATCTACTAATTGAACCCAGGCTAGTCTGCACCTGAGATAGTTTCAGAATTGCTCAGTTACTCCCCAGTGAGAACTCTGGGGAGACACAAAACTGAGTTAGGCGGGGGTAAGAGATACTTCAGTACCCTGGAGGCCCCGTTTGGATTTAGACTGCGCACAGCACACTCACCCTCCTTGAAATAATGCACTTGGCAGTCTAGTTCTTTCCCTTGTGGGTACTGTGCACATACACCTCTCTCCAAACAACTCACTTAGCATCTTCAGAAGCCCCTCAAAACCCCACCTACATCAGGGATACACTTACTCTCACCTTTGAACAGTGCTATGAATTCCCCTGACCCTCATGATAGTCAAATTTAGGCAGCTTCTGTTCAAGTATATTCCTACTGTACTCAAATATGAAGAACTGATCTGACCTGAACTGGTTTTGATTGCTTAGGCAATGAGCAAAACTGTGTCCTCTGTACCATCTTATGCCTATGCACAACTGGGCATGCATGTGATTAATATCAAATGCATTATGGGAAGGGACATGCGTAGTAGAAAAATGAGTACGTAAGCTAGACTAGCAACTAAAATAGAGAACCCCTTGGAAACCAGCCCCTCATTCTCTTGAACCACGGAAAACGAAGGCTGGAACAATAATCCAGGCTCTTGAGTATTCCTGCTCATGTGGCTCCTTGTCAATCTCAACAGTGTACCCCTCTTTGATCTGTATTATCTCTTTGCTCCAAACAAAATTAACCTTGCTTCTTTTGCAGATCTGTGTGAGCCCTTGTTTTCAATTCTCTCGATAAGAGGCCAAGATCCTGGAAACACCCAGCCTGACTGCTACCACTGGTAACAAAGCAACTAGCTAAATGACCTCAAGAGCCCTTATCGATCTTTACCAATTGCTTTAGCCTCATGTGTGCCACACACATGCTTTACCACTGAGCCACATCCACCCTCAAGCCTCTTTTATGAGAACAGTAATCCCATGAATAAGGGCTCTTCTCTCAGGACCTAATGGTTCCCAAAGGCCCCACTCTTGTCACCATCACCTTGGCAATTAAAAGTTCAGCACACAAACTGGGGTAAGGGGTAGCAGTTACTAGGTCCATGCAGTAGCATTATTTTTATTAGTGTGAAAATCAAAAGAAACAACCTTGATGTCTGAATATGAAATAAAAAGGAAAGGAAAGAATGTAGAAACACTTAATTAAATTACGTTGGGCACCATTTGTAGAAATAATTAAATTATTTACTTAGTATTTATATTATCATTAATTGACTCAGTGGTGTTAATCCGTAACCCACCTTTATAAATGAGCACACACAGACACCTGATGGATATTAACAAGCCTTGGCCTGGATTGTGTAATCTTGGCTCATCTAAGCTAACTCATAATTCTATTCCCCAAATATGACCCTGTATATACATATGTCCCCTGGGCTGTTATTTCCCACACTACGCCGATGTTCTAGGCCACATGGAATGAGGTTCTCTTCTCTAACCTATGGCATGTGTCCTCCTTCCTGCTCTTGGCTTCTTCCTTCTTCTGGAGGTTTTTTTTCTTGGAGGCTTCTTCTTCCTTCTTCTACCCATCAACCTCTCCGCTTCAGAAGTCCAAGCACCTTAGTCCCTCCTGCCTCTGTCTTTGCCCAATCTCAGGCCTCAGCATTTATTTAACCAATCAGAGACAAGCAAGCTAACACAGCATTACTTGAAGTACAGCAAGCAAGCTTCTGGGAGCAGGTTAATTAATATTTAAAATGCTTAACTTCACCCCATCAATCCCCTCCTTTTGTCTAATAAAAAGGCTAATATTTTTTTAACTTACAGAGTAAAAACAGTAAGAACAAATATGAAACAATCAAGAAAATTATACATAAAAGTTACACACCTTGGGTGTGGTGGTGCATGCCTTTAATCCCAGCACTTGTGAGGCAGAGGCTGGTGGGTTCAAGGTCAGCCTGGTCTACAGAGTGAGTCCAGGACAGCCAGGGCTACACAGTGAAACCTTGTCTCAAAAAACCAAAAGAAAAAAAAAGTTACACACATAATGTTTAGCCTATTTGTATCAGGCAATCTTGAAGAAAACAATCATCTATTTTGGGGTATCTAAAGTTCTGAATCTAAATATTTTCCATCATATCCTATATTTATAAACAGAAAGATTTTATTTAGACTTGAAAATATCCTTTTAAATCCTAAACAATTCAGTTCAATTGAAATTTTATATCCATTATGTCTTCAACCCCACCAAAGACATAAGAAGGAATAAAGTTATTATTTGAGTGAGTAGGAAGCACAGCAGAGCAGCTTCCAAAAAGAAAAACAAGCCGGGCGTAGTGGCGCACGCCTTTAATCCCAGCACTTGGGAGGCAGAGACAGGTGGATCACTGTGAGTTCGAGGCCAGCCTGGTCTACAAAGTGAGTCCAGGACAGCCAGAGCTGTTACACAGAGAAACCCTGTCTCGAAAAACCAAAAAAAAAAAAAAAAAGAAAAAAAAAGAAAAAGAAAAACAGCAGTTTTCTGCCTGGACAGACCCTCTTGATATCTCTCTATATTGTTGGGGAATCATCTTCAGCCTTCTGGCCAAGATATATCACAGACTGAGTTGTGCAGCAGGAAATAACAAGGATTTTCCCACTCTGTCTCTGCAGAATCAGGCCATCAACTTACTTACATTTTAAGCTCTGGTCCATCTTTGGACTGTATATAGTCTGTTGAAAGAACAGGGGCATTTTTTCCCAGTAGGAATTATCTCCTGATGGAGATTTTTGATGTTCATTGTCTTCTTCAAGTCAAATGGGAGCTATCAGGAGCTGACTGTCTTAAGTCAAACAATTCTTAAAATAATAAAAACATCTTTAATTGCCATTTTCTGTATGCCTCTGGGGGTTTTGAAGACGTCTATTTATTTATAAATCTATCTATCTATATATCTGTTATGTTTGAACAGGCAAACTGTATATTATTAACAATTTACTATCTGTTTAACCTAGGAAGCATATTTTTGTGATCATTAAAACTAGTATTTGACATTACCAGGAGTTTGACTGGCCAGCCATCCGCCTGTATTACCTAAATAGATCACAATAGCAACCCATAAAATGATTGGAAGTAAATATGTACTTTGTGTGTGTGTTTTTTTTTTGTTTTTTGTTTTTCTGAGACAGGGTTTCTCTGTGTAGCCCTGGCTGTCCTGGAACTCACTCTGTAGACCAGGCTGGCCTTGAACTCACAGAGATCCACCTGCCTCTGCCTCCTGAGTGCTGGGATTAAAGGCCTGTGCCATTACGCCCGGCCAAATCTGTAGGTTTAAATGAGTTGTATAGTCACAGTACCTTATATAAGAGTTGAAATATACATAATATGTCTCAAAATATAAAATGAATCAAACATTAACCTTATTTTTGTTTCAATATACAAAATTCTATACCAAGTGTCAAAAGATAATCTTATTTTTTAGAATAACAATAGTATTAAGCTTCAGAGCAGATTCAATAATCTACCCTTATATCTTATCATTTCTTTTTTTTTAATTTCTTTATTTATTGCTTCAGGTTACATCTCCATCATAGTGTTTTCTTTCCACCCTTCCCAGTCCCGCCCTCCCACCTCTACCCCCTACATTTCTGTCATGACTCCTCCTAGGTATGGTGGAGGAGAAAGTTTATTTTAGATATGTGGGAGAGCATAGCCAGAGGCAGACACATTTGGGAGAGTCCAGAGTGGTCATTACTCTAACTGAACCATGTGGGAAGGAAAGGGACAGAGGGAAACCAGGTGCAGCAGCCAGTAGGCTGAAGATATAAAAAGGGTAAGGTAACCAAAAATGTTTGGATTATACAGGGGGGAGCCTGTGGGTGAAGTGAAGCCCAGCCTCTGGGCCAGAGAGTACTGGCTGAAGTGTGGGTTATGCCAGCCATACCCTGTAATAGGTAGAGACCGAGGGATGCTGGGAGGATCTGGAGGCCAGGTCCGCTTTGATATATATTAAACAGACACCTCAGCTACTTGTCCCGGGCTTGAAATTTAACAATGTCTATCAACAGAAACGCTGTGGAGAATACACCGTGGAGAAGCTAATCAGGTAAAGACAAATATGAGGACAACAACAAAAAGTCTTATCCTAGCATAAACTGTGAGAACCTTAGGCCCATGTGGTTGTTATGTTGACTGTTAGTAAAATCAAGCTGATGTGGCAAAGCTGCCCAATGAATGCCAACTTCCTACCATCCACATTCTATCACTGCCTGTGGAACCCCTCCTTTCCCCCAACACACAGGGTCTGCTTTCATGTCTTTTGCTTTCTGAGTCACAACACATTCTACTTGAGAATGACAGGTGATGAAGGAGCACAGAGCTCAGATGTCCGGGGACCTCTGCTTTGCTTGGTTACTTCATGACTAAGCAAGGAAGATCACTGCCACGCTAATTCAGTAACCACACCACTAAAAATCACCATCAAACTTCTTGTTGGAAAGTGAAAAATAAGACTAAGAGTCTTAGCCTTATGACAGAAAAGAGAGAATAGTTAAGACAATAACAAGCCAGTAAACTGACCCAGCTATCAAGATGGAGCTGGAAATGCAATTATGTTTGGGTCAGTTTCTTTGAAGATTCCTGGCAAACACTGAGACATCTAGAGGGCTCATGTAGGAGCCCATCACTGGCAGGATGCAGGAAGGCACTCCCTGTCACAGTTCTTTGCTTTTTATGTAGCTCAGGTTAAGACCACACGAACAATAAACAATGGAATTTTGTCCTGGCATGACATTCCCTTCTGGGAGGAAATGGCTGTACTCACTTTTAGCTCCTCTGCTTGGAGTATGTTTTCTGGTATTTTAATTTTTAAATCTCTTAGTCCTCCCCTTGACTTTTAAGAAAATTACTTGTCTTTTCTAACCTTATAGACCCAAAAGCTGTAGCCTTTAAAGGTCTCTCTGTGACTTAGGAAACAGGCATGAATGGTCAGGAAACTGTGGTGAGTGAAATTCTGTTTTCCTTCATCCAATGCAGGCTGTGTGTAGGTCTGAAATGAGAGCCTTTTTGTGGGGTTTTGTGTTTTGCTGTTTGGTTTTAGGTTTTTGTAACCATAGCTCTACCATTATTGTTGTTATTATTATTATTATTTTTTTTTTTGGTTTTTCAAGACAGGGTTTCTCTGTGTAGCCCTGGCTGTCCTGGACTCACTTTGTAGAACAGGCTGGCCTCGAACTCGCAAAGATCCGCCTGCCTCTGCCTCCCAAGTGCTGGGATTAAAGGCGTGCGCCACCACTGCCCGGCGTTATTATTATTTTTGTTTTTGGATTTTTGTTTTGTTTTTTCGAGACAGGGTTTCTCTGTGTATCTCTGTCAGTCCTGGACTCACTTTATAGACCAGGCTGGCCTTGAACTCACAGAGATCCGCTTGCTTCTGCCTCCCGAGTGCTGGGATTAAAGGCGTGTGCCACCATGCCCGGCCTTATTTCGGTTTTTCAGTACAAAGTTTCTCTGTGTAGTCCTAGCTGTCCTGGCACTCGCTCTGTAGACCAAGCTGGCCTCCAACTCAGAGATTTACCTGCCTCTATATCCCAAATGCTGGGATTAAAGGTGTACACCACCACCACCTGGCCCATTATTAGTAGCAATATTAACTTTTTTTTTTTTTTTTTGGTTTTTCGAGACAGGGTTTCTCTGAATATCTCTGGCTGTCCTGGACTCGCTTTGTAGACCAGGCTGGCCTCGAACTCACAAAGATCCGCCTGCCTCTGCCTCCCAAGTGCTGGGATTAAAGGCGTGCGCCACCACCGCCCAGTAATATTAACTTTTTGAAACACAGTCTCGTGTAGTCTAGGCTGGTCTTGAACTCACTATGTAGTTGAGGATGGCCTTGAACTTCTGATCCTCCTGCCTCCACCTCCTAAATGCTAGAATTATAGGCTGGTGCCACCACTTCTAGTTTATGCTGTACTAGGGATTGAATCCAGGGCCACATGCAAGCCAGGCAAGCACTCTGCCCTGCTTGTAACACTACCTTTTTTTTATGTTTTGTTTGTATGAGTGTTTTGTTCATATGTACCTCTACACACCACATGTGTGCTGGTTGTAATATTTTATATGAGAAAAGAAAGTACATTACAGGGTTGAATAAATGGCTCAGTGGGTAAAGTGCCCGTTGCATAAACATGAGGGCCTCAGGTTGGATTTTCAGCACCCGGGAAAAAGCCAGGAGTTGTAGCGCGCATATAGAAACCCAGTGCTGGATTAGGGGCAAAGACAGGCAGAACTCCAGAACTAATCGACCAGCCAGCCTAGCCTAAGCAATAGGCATCTTGTTCAGTGAAGTGCTCGTCTCAAAAGCAATTGCTGAAGACATTGGCTTCTATGCACAAACTCATTCACTTACATCCACACACCCACACAAACGTGAACATAGACACTCAGCACACACATACACTCTAACACTATAGCACATTATAAATGTACATGTCCCTGTGCAAGATGCACAGGCTTGTGTGGAGAGTAGCAACTATGCCAGGATCATAGGTTGCTGATTAGTGACTTTTAATTTCCTATGTTTTAAAAATCTGCACATTGAGAATATATTATTTTCACAATAAAAAATTTCACTTTGAAACAGCAATGAAAAGAGGCCGAGGGTGCTGGAGAGATGGCTCAGTGGTTAGGAGCTCTGACTGTTCTTCCAGAGGACCCAGGTTCAATTCCCAGCACCTGCATGGCAGCTCACAACTGTCTGTAACTCCAGTTCCACCGGATCTGTCGCCCTCACACAGACAGACACACACGCAGTTAAAATACCAATGTACATAAAAATAAAAATAAATAATTTCTTTACTTTAAAAAAAGGCTGAGGAGGTAAGGACTCTATTTTTTTTTTTTTTGGTTTTTTCGAGACAGGGTTTCTCTGTATATCCTTGGCTGTCCTGGACTCGCTTTGTAGACCAGGCTGGCCTTGAACTCACAGAGATCCGCCTGCCTCTGCCTCCCGAGTGCTGGGATTAAAGGTGTGCGCCACCACCGCCCGGCAAGGACTCTATTACCTGGAATAAAAGAAAATGAGAACAGGTGGGTGTCAGTGGCACACCCTTAATCCCAGCACCTGAAGGCACAGGCAGGAGCACCCCTGCAAGTTGGAGGCCAGGTTGGTCTACAGAGAGAGTTCCAGGACAGCCAGGGTTATATATCCTGCTTTGGAAAACAAAACAAACAAACAAAAAAAAGGAAAGAAAGAGGAGAAGAGAAAATAAGAACAGGAACCATCAAATATCTGAGCTAGTGTTCTAATCCTCACGGACCCCGTTACTCCATCCTCCCGGGCACCTGCATTTCAAGCATCACCAACACATCTGGCTCACAGTGGTTTCTTTCCTTCCTTCTTTCCTTTTTTCCCCTTCTTTCCTTCCTTCCTTCCTTTTCTATCCTTTCTTTTCATAAAGATTTATTAATTTTTATCTTATGTGTGTGTGTTTTGCCTGTTTTGCACATGCATGCAGTACCCAAGGACACCAGAAGAGGGCGATAGATTCCTTGGGATTGGAGTTAGAGATGGATGTTCGCACTCTGGGGATCAAATCCAGGTCCTCTGGAAGAACAGCCAATGTGCTTCACTGCAGAGCTATTTCTTCAGCCTAGGGCAGTTTTTCTTAAATCGTAGATCAGATTTATTTTTCCCCAGCACAAGACCTTCAGTGTCTTTATCCCACAGGACAACTTGCTGCTTTCCTATGGTTCAGTCTTAGGATATCTGCATTTGTGTGCGTGTGCGTGTGTGGTGTGCGTGCGCGTGTGTGCCTGTGTGTGGTGTGTGTGCGTGTGTGGTGTGTGTGTGTGTGTGCGTGTGTGGTGTGTGTGTGTGTGTGCGTGTGTGGTATGTGTGTGTGTGTGTGTGTGTGTGTGTGTATACATGTGGATGCCAGAGGTCTAGGTGAGGTGTCTTCCTCAATCACTCTCCACTTTTTTTTAGAGGGTCTCTTGTATTCTAACCTGGCCTTGAACTCTCAGTGATCCACCTCCTTCTGCATCCCTAGTGCTGGGATTAAAGACGTGCACCACCACTGCCCAGCCCATTTTACTTTCTGAGGCAGAGTTTTTCACTAAACCTGGAGTTCCCTGATTTGGCTAGGCAGGCTGGCCAGCAAGCCCTTGGGAGCCACATGTCTCCACCTCCTCAGCTGGGGAATTACAGACAAGTACGCTTGCTTCCCCTTTTTTGTATGGTTGCCGGGGATCCAAAATCAGCTCCTCGTGCTTGCGCAGCAGGCCGCTTACCCACTGAGCCTTCTCCTAAGCTCCAGGAATCCGCATCTTAAATATAAACTCAACATGATTCTCATGCGCTCATATTTCAGGCTCCCTAGGTGCCGATGAGTCTTTTTTATTGGAGGTTGTGAGTAAATGAGAATTGAACCAAGGGCCTTCCACAGGCCAGACACGTGTTCTGCTACTGTTCTACATACATACCATGCCCATTGGTGATATTTTAAGATACAGGGTGTTCAAAAACACCTTCAGAATGATACGTGGAAACAAAGTGCATCCTTTGAGCCAGGATGTTCCCTAGGTCCTGGGTGTATGAGCTCACAAAAGAGTGGGACTATAGATTCTAAAGTTCCTCCAACAAAGGCCAAGATGGTCACAATTAGATAGGGGGAATTTAGCCACTAATACTAAGTTAAAGACACAATCTATGAATTAATCATCCCCTCTTTTAAGGACAGACTTGAAGACTGAAGCAGAAAGAGTTCTATGGCAGGTGAACTCAGACAGACACCTGCCTCAGAAAGTTACTACCTGGAATGGGGGGGGGGGACAAGTGTACTGGGAAGGTTCATTGAAGAGACACTGAGTCAACAGGGGGCCACTTTGAACATCTTGGGGATTTTTTTTTCTTTCTTTTTTTTTTTTTTTTTGGTTTTTCGAGACAGGGTTTCTCTGTTTAACAGCTCTGGCTGTCCTGGACTCGCTTTGTAGACCAGGCTGGCCTCGAACTCGCAAAGATCCGCCTGCCTCTGCCTCCCAAGTGCTGGGATTAAAGGCGTGCGCCACCACCGCCCGGCCTTTTTTTTTTCTTTAGACAAGATTTCTCTGTGTAACAGCTCTGGCTGCCTTGGACTCACTTCGTAGACCAAGCTGTCCTCGAACTCACAGAGATCCTCCTGCCTCTGCTTCCCAAGGGCTGGGATTAAAGGTGTGCGTCACCACCGCCCGGCTTGTACTCAGTTGTACTTATGCCACACACCATGGGGGTAGATGACACAGAAAATGGTCTGACTAATTGTATGAGGGCTGGAAGTCCCCACAGGAGCTGGCCACAGAGCAAAGTGGTTATGCTAGGTTTATTCGATTCTTTGAAAATGTATTCCCACTTGGGAGGCATAAACAGTAACTTCAGGGACTTCAAGTAGTCTGCAGCATGAACAGTGAGACTCAATGCCCTTTTTGTGTATGCCAACCTTTCTTCTTTGTGCTTCATTTTGAGAATCCTGCCCTCACTCTTTGTAGTTCCAGAGGCTGCTGTTGAAAGTGGTCCACCTCCCTGGGTTAAGAGTACCTAGCTCCTAGAGCCTTAGAGTCGGGCATCCTGGACATTTCCCTTCTGGGTCTGGCAGGTTTGTTCTCCACCGAGTTTCCTAAAGTGGCCAGAGATGAGTCTTGAGCCTGATTACACCATGTCCACCGGCAGAGGTGGCCTGAGACAGTACTCCAAAGATGTCAACTGAGTTCTAGACCCAGACAGACCTTAGACCTTCCAACCGGTCTTCCAGTGAGCCTACAGATCCTCTTACTGCTCCAGAAAGTTTAAGCTCATCCTCTTCCCTTGCTACAGGGAAATGTCTGACTCACACTCTGGCCTTGGATGTTTACTTTGCTATTGTTCTGAGTCTCAAACTAAAAAGCACCTTTTGGCAGACAGTCACCTTTGTAATTTAATAGAGAGGCCAAGCCTGGAATGCAGTTCAGTGGTGGAACTCTGCCTAGCATGTGCAAGGCTCCAGGTTCTGTCCACAGCAGCAGAGGATTTGAGTTGAGAGTCTATGCCAAGGTTGGAGTGTAAACTGGCAGACACAGTCCCACAGAGTGTGAGGCTTCTACGATTGCAAGCCCTACTATGAGCTCACCATTCTCTGCTCTCAAGGGCTGTTCTAGAGCATAGCTCACAGAGCTACGGTCTCTTACTGCCAAACACTCTGCTCCTGCATACCCTGACTCCAGTACAGCTCCAATCCCAGACCAACAGTTCAGTGTTCACAGCAGCCTTCCCACTTCCACACCTGTGAGAAATCAGCTTGCATTTTCCTCAATGTGTTCACTGACTTGCGGAAACCTGTAATGTACAGGATAGTTTAAGGATGCAATTCATACAAAACCCAAGCTTGCTTTTATGATGAACAAGGGATCAAACTGAGTGTCTACCACATTTTAGCTCAGTGCTCTACAACTAAGCTACATTCTCAGTACTTACAGATTACAGATTTTTTTTCCCATCCGAGACAAAGTTTCTCTGAGTAACAATCCTGGAACTCACTCTGTAGACAAGGGTGGCCTCGAACTCACAGAGATCTGCCTGCCTCTGCCTCCTGAGTGCTGGGATTAAAGGTGTGCACCATCACGCCCGGCTGCTTGAAAGCACCTGTGTGTGTGTGTGTGTGTGTGGGTGTGTGTGTTGTGTGTGTGTTGTGTGCCTGTATTGCATTTGGGTGCCCTTGGAGGCTAGAACAGGAGCATTGGATGCCCTGGAGCTGGAGCTACAGACAGCTATAAGTTGCCTTGTAGATCCTGGGAATTAAAACTGGGTCTTTTCTGCAAGAGCAGCCATTACTCCAGTCCAGTGCTCTTAGCTGCTGAACCTTCTCTCCAGGCCCTGCTTCTTTATCTTTAATCTGAGTTTATTATCTGCAAAGTTCCTTGTGCAGCTTTTCTCACACAATGCACTTGAATATACCCGAACTTCATTTGGTTTTATTTACACTTAAGAGATGTTTTTTCTTTTATCCTCAGCCCTATGTTTGAAACAGTGAAACAACTCTGAGAGTCACTTTGTGCATTATTGACATATGCAGGAAGGCTGTCACTTCCTCACTCCTTCTTCAACCTTCCCCCTGTTCCCGTGTTTCCATTTCAGTCACATATCTCAACTCCCTCAAGGTAACCAGTCTCATTTCCTGCTTTGTACTTTTTGTGTGTCTTTAAAAAAAAAAGAAAAAAAGGGCTGGAGAGATGGCTCAGCCGTTAAAGGCTAGGCTCACAACCAAAAACATAAAAAAAGAAAAAAAAAAAAGCCGGGCAGTGGTGGTGCACACCTTTAATCCCACTTTTAATCGCAGCACTCAAGAGGCAGAGGCAGGAGGATATTTGTGAGTAGACCAGCCTGGTCTACAAGTGGAGTTCCAGGACAGTCAGGAAATACAGAGAAATCCTGTCTCAAACCAAAACCAAAAAATAAATAACAAGACAAAAAAAAAATAAGGCTATATCCTGGACACCACCAATTGTCAGTTCATATACATATTTGATTTTTTTGTACAGTTATGTAATATTCTAGAACATCTAGAATTTACTCAGTTAATTTCCATGCTTACACATTTAAATTGTTTCAGAAATTTTGTAATGACAATTGTGTTCCAGTGGATTTTCTTTTCTTCCTCCCTCCCTCCCTCCCTCCCTCCCTCACCCCCCCTCTCTCTTTAACATTTATTTATTTCTTGGAGTTACATCTCAATCATAGTCCTCTCCCTCCTCCCTCTTCCAGTCCCACCCTCCCATCCTCCACCCCCTCACTCTCCTTTCTGCTTTTTTTTAATTTAAGATGTATCTTCCCCCCCAAAAAAGATTTAGTCTAATAAAAGGCTCTTTTTCTTACAATAAATACAATACAAAACAACAAGAATAATTAGGCCACAATTATGAAAATTACGAGGTATAACATACATTTGCAATGTCCAGCCCATGCATATTTGGCAACTGATATTAATATTGTATTATCTATCTATCTCTATGAGTTTAAAGTTCTATACCTAACTCACTTTCCATCCTAATTTGCATTTTACCAACTTAAAAATATCTTCTGTTTAAATCTTAAACAACTTAAAATTTAACTGTGAGACTATAACTATCTAGTCTTCAACTACATCAGAGAACTGAGAAGGATAAATATATCTGATTATACAGGAAGTGCAAAGCCAGCAGCTTCCAAAACTAAGAAATGACAGACAACTGGCTGCCTGGACAGTCCCCAATTTTTCTCAAGGCATTGGAGCATCTATCTTCAGTCTTTTGGCCCAGTATCTCTGACAGACATTATTTGTAAAACAGGAATTATGAAGGACTTGCCCACCCTTGTCTTGGCAGAGCTAGGCTGTGGACTTAACTACTTCCAAGTTTTGTCCTTTTCAGACAGCATTCTGTCTACAGTTGAAGCAAGGGATTTTTCTTGCTCAATGACAAGCTTGCCACTAATGCAGCCATCTCCAAATGGAGATTCTTTGATGCTCATCATCTATTTGAAGTAGAATAGGGAGGGGGGGTGCTGTCAGGAGCTGACATGTCTCAATATCAAAAAATCTTAAGAAAACATCTTTGAATGTCATATTCCTCAGATCTCTTGAGGTTTTGAAGACCACCTATCTATCTCCATATATTTGGATAAACAAATGTTGATTGTCTCTTAGCAACTTGATTTCTGATTAGCTTAGAAATCGGATTATTAAGGGCTGTTATACAGAGAAACCCTATCTCGAAAAACCAAAAAAAAAAACAAAAAAAAAACCAAAACAGAAATCGGATTATTAGAAAACAGCTCCCCCTTTTAGTCCAATATTTTGACTGAAATTATCACAGATGTGATACCCTACACTAGTACCTAACAAAATGACATGTTTAAATGACTATTAGTTTGCATTTCTTAATTATTCTAAACAGTTTGTGATAGTTGCTATCAAAAGGCCAAAACTTCACCTTGCATTTTTAAGCATTACATAGGCACAATACCTTAAAAAGAGTTAACCTTAATTTTGTATCAATATACAAAGGTCAATACCAATGTAACCAAATATAATCTTAATTTTGTATCAATAACAAAGATATAAGAGCATATTCAATAATCTCTCCCTTTTTCTTTATCATTCCCATAGTATGTCTATATCCCATTTTTTTCCAAGACTTTTCCCTCTACATAGGAGAGAAAGAAAAATAGAGAAAAGAAAAAGAGAAATCCCTGGGTCTAACCTCCAAAGCCTATTTAACAACTTGTAACCAATCCTCCTAAAAAACAACAAACATGTATAACCCATCAAATGACCAAACAGGGAAATAAAATAAAATAAAATCACCCACCCACCTTCTGGGAATGGGACATCGCTCTCTTAAAATTTACTTCCTGCTGATTTGGGATGTAGGAAACCTGTTTGGGAGCCCAAATAAGAATGGAAAAATGGTTAAGCACGGTAATAGTAACATTTGATGTTCAATCCTTTTGTGCTCAGCTACTTAAATGTTCTAAGAAGTTTGTAGTCAGAGGCTGAACTTCAGGGCTTTACTGAAATTCTGGCTGGAGCAGTCTGTGGGGCTGAACCATCTTAGTCAGCCATTTTGAGTTGCTGTGGTTGTAGATTTTTGAGGAAACAGCTATTGAGGAAGTCTGCGAGGCTGGATCATCTGGGCTATTTGTCTTTTTTGGTGTCTGGTCTCTTTTCTTTTTCTTTTTTTTTTTTTTGGTTTTTCGAGACAGCATTTTTCTGTGTATCCTTGGCTGTCCTGGACTCACTTTGTAGACCAGGCTGGCCTCCTCGAACTCACAAAGATCCGCCTGCCTCTGCCTCCCAAGTGCTGGGATTAAAGGCGTGCGCCACCACCGCCCGGCTTCTGGTCTCTTTTCTTCAGAAGTTTCAGTTGTCTAGTTGTCCCTAGACTCCTTAAATGGATGCTTTTAATCTCCTGGAAAGATAAGAACAGAGCCCTGCCCTAATCTCAACTCTGGGGACTACCTTCTTTTTCTTTTTTGGCAGGTAATATCTTTCCTAGAGCAAATTGGGTTTTTTGACAACATAAAAAGTATTATCTTTCAATTGAGATTTTAAAAAATTCTTTTGATATTTTGGAACTAAACATACCTTTAAGTGTATATATTTTGAGATCACAAAGTATAATTCACTTTGAATTTCAGCATGCCTTTTGTGAGCAGATTTTAAATTTAAATCATTGCAAATCCTATGTGACTGCATCTGCTTTCCAAGTATTAGGATCAAAGTCATGTGCCTCCCAATTGTTGGGATTAAAGGTGTGCACCACCATCCCTGGATCTAAGTTTTTCTCTATTTGGAGATTGCTCTGTGTCAGGCTGGCCTTGAACCCAGATATCTGCATGTTTCTGTCTCCAGTGTGTTGGGATTAAAGGTGTATGCCTCTCAAGTGATGGGATTAAAGGTGTGAACCATCACCACCCTGTTCATCGTATCTCTAGAATTTAAAAGTCACCTAACCATATAGTGATCTGCCTGTCTCTGCTGGAGTTAAAGGCATGGGATAACACTGCCCTTCTCAAATATTTTATATTAACTCCAAATTACTTCAACTCTTAGAGGTTTAGAAAACCAGGTTGAACTGTAATTAACTCTTTTTTTGTTGTTGTTTTGTTTTTGGGTTTTTTTTTTTTTCAAGTCAGGGTTTCTCTGTGTAACCTGGCTATCCTGGACTCACTTTGTAGACCAGGCTAGCCTTGAACTCAGAGAGATCCACCTGTCTCTGCCTCCCAAGTGCTGGGATTAAAGGCATGTGCCACCACACCCGGAACCCCCCCTTTTTTAAAATTAATTTGTTTTTTTCAAGTTACCTCTTGAACATAATTTCCTCCCTCCTCCCCTCCTGGCCTATCCCTCCCTCCCTCACTCACCTCCTCACTATTCCTCTTCTGGGTACTCTCCTTCTCCTCAGATGAGGTGGGGCCTCACATATCATACTCTCTCAATTTGTCAGTCATGTGAGGGCCAAGAGCTTCCTCTTGTCCTGGGGTTTGATATGGCAGCCCATGTAGGTTAAGGTGTTCCACTGACCTGTAACAGGTACCATGACTCATTGCTGAGTGAGTTTTTCCTAGGATAGTTATGGTAGGTTTCTATCTGTTTGTGTCTGTAGGTTGTAGGATGGTTGTCCTGTGCTATATATATTCACTTATAAGAGAATACATACCATGTGTATCTTTCCAGGACTGAGTCAACTCACTTAGGATGAGCTTTTCTAGATCCATCCATTTGGTTGCAAATTTCATGATTTCCTTGTTTCTGATGGCTGTGTAGTATTCCATTGTGTAAATGCACCACAGTTTTGTTTTTGTTTTTTAATCCATTTTTCAGTTGAAAGACATCTGGGCCGGGCGTGGTGGCGCACGCCTTTAATCCCAGCACTTGGGAGGCAGAGGCAGGCGGATCTCTGTGAGTTCGAGGCCAGCCTGGTCTACAAAGCGAGCCCAGGACAGCCAGGGCTGTTATACAGAGAAACCCTGTCTCGAAAAACCAAAAAAAAAAAAAAAAAAGAAAGACATCTGGGTTGTTTCCAGTTTCTGGCTATTACAACTAAAGCTGCTATGAACATTGTTAAGGCAATCTCCTTGTGGTTTGTTGAGGAATCTTTTGGATATATGCCCAGGAGGCGTATGGCTGGGTCTTGAGGTAGAACTATTCCCAATTTTCTAAGATATTTCTAGATTGATTTCCCAAGTGGTTATACAAGTTCGCATGCTCACCAGCAATGGAGGAGTGTTCCTCTTTCTCCACATCCTCGCCAGCATGTGTTGTCATTAGAGTTTTTGATCTTAGCCTTTCTGATGGGTGCAGGATGGAATTTTAGAGTCATTTTCAGTTGCATTTCCCTGACGACCAAAGATGTTGAACATTTCTTCAAGTGCCTCTCGTCCTTTAGCGATTCCTTCTTTTCTTTTTCTTTATTTTATTATTATTATTATTTTGTTTTTTTTTTTTGAGACAGTTTCAATGTTCATCCTTGGCTGTCCTGGACTCACTTTGTAGACCAGGCTGGCTTTGAACTTACAGATATCTGCCTGCCTCTGCCTCCTGAGTGCTTGGATTAAAGGCCATGTGCCACCATACCAGGCAGTTACAGACTCCTGTAAACTGTCATGTGGGTGCTGGAATTTGAACCAGGGTCCTTTGGAAGAGCACTCAGTGCTCTTAACCACTGAGCCATCTCTCCAGCTCCTCCAGTGAATATTCTTATGTATAAGGATTTTTTTACTCAGCCATATGTCCAGCCCTGCATAAGAATTTTATTCTTTAGAAATATATTTTTTTGAAGAAATACCCTAGAAACTGGATTACTGAATCAAAACTTGAACACTTACCATTTTGTTGAATGTTAGATTTCTCTTCATGTGGGTTTAGCAGTTTGAATATCCACTGCCAATGTAGGAGAATGCCTGCTTCTTCACAATCTTGCCAGCTAAATGTTTTAGTCATTTTGGGTGGAAGTTATGAGGCTTAGGTCAAGCTTCATTTTCGTTTTCTATTTATTTTATGTGTATTGGTGTTTTGTCTGCATGTATGTCTGTGTGAAGTTGTCAGATCCTCTAGAACTAGAGTTACAGACAGTTGTGAGCTCCCATGTGGTTGCTGGGAATTGAACCTGGGTCCTCTGGAAGAGCAGCCAGTGGGTTGACAAGGCTGACTTCAAATCACAGAGATGGTTCAGCAGTTTAAGAGCACTGACTGCTCTTCCAGAGGACCTGGGTTCAATTCTCAGCAACTACATGGCAGCTCATAACTGTCTGTAAGTATAGTTGCAGGGGATTCCACACCCCCACACATACATGCAGGCAAAACACCAATGCACATAAAATAAAAAGAAATAAATATTAAAAAAAAAAAGTTGAGTGATGGTGGCACATGCCTTTAATCCCAGCACTCAAGAGGCAGAGATAGGTGGATCTCTGTGAGTTCAAGGCCAGCCTGGTCTACAGGGTGAGTTCCAGGACAGCCAGGGCTACACAGAGAAACCCTGTCTTAAAAAAGCCAAAACAAACAAACAAACAAACAAACAAAGCACTTAGGACAGAGTCCAAAAAGAAACCGGAGACACTTCCAGATGACCTGCCTTGAAAGACCCGGGGGAGGGAAGTTCCTCACCCAACACTCAGGATATCATGGCCGCCCCAAAACTCGCAAGAGACCAACTTGATGCAATCGCAAGAGGTTTATTTCGGGGGGAAAAGGGGGAAAGGGGGGGGACTCAGTGCACTGAGGGACGCCACTCGTATCCCACGCAGGGGTAGGAGCCGCGACCCCCACGCAGGGCTAGAGTAGAATATTTAATAGGGGAGCACCACAGATTAAGGGGGGAGAACTACAGGTGGGAAGTACCAGCCCAGCCCATTGTTTACCATAACCCAAGGGGGAGGGGAAATACAGCTGGAATGTACCAGCCCAGCCCATTGTTTACCACAACCCAAGGGGGAGGGGAAATACAGCTGGAATGTACCAGCCCATTAGTTAATCAGCGGGAAACATCCTACATGTGTTTGTCTCAGGAATGAATCTAATCTTGTTTTGTTATCTACTTTGTGGTCAGCCAGTTCCTGAAGCCCTGGGGGCCCGTGGCCCAATTGACCTTCATTCTTGGTTTCAACCTGTTTATGGTCAGCTAAGTTCCGGGAATCACCTGGCGGCTGGCCTGGATCTACTGCCGACTTAGGGGGTCTTTTAATAATTTTCATTCCCTTCAGTCTCACCAGGGCAGCACAGACAGTGCCTGAGTTCCAGGAATGGGTGACAGGACATACACCGTGAACCCCGGACGCTCACTGGAGTCCTGGAATCTACAGTTTCCATTGTGGTTGGTCACATGAGCACGGACTACCCACGAGGTTGACCCTAGTCACTCAGGTTTCAGCTCCCCTACAGATAACCCTGACACAGCATGGTCTAAGGTCTAAGCCACCACCTTACATTAACATAGTTTGCATAGCTTATCTAGCATGATCCAAGACTGGCAATACAAAAGTACTTTTATCAGGCAGGATATTGCAAGGGCTCAGAAGTTATCTCCTAACAGGCCTTCAAGGGCCAGTTTCTTTGGAATGTGCATGGCTTGAATACTTGAAGCTTGCTGAGGTACCCTTTACTGTGTAGGTTTAATTCCATTCGGTTCAGGAAACATATTTGGTATTGTTTCGGTTCTTATCAGTTAAGTTTTATTACCCAGAGTACATGCACTTGAGATAATGTACTTGTGTGGATTGGGGGAGAGGTGTTACTCAGTGGTAGATAACATTTTCCTGAGTACATGGCGACCTTGGGTTTGATACCAGCATACTCAACCCCAACACACACAAATGAAGGTGTACTCTACTCTTGTATTGTAGGAGTGACAGCTGTATTTGGTGGCATTCTGTTCTGCACTAGTCACTGCTTTTATATATTTCCATGGCTGTGTAAGTCCTCAGTTACAATAATGAATCTGTTTCTCTTTGCAGTATCACTAACTTTTGTTTCATTAACTTTGTTATTAGGTGCATGTTGTTTGCCTCTAGCTATTTTCCCTGCTTTTGAGTTTTTGTTTGATTATTTGAGACAAGAGATCTATATGTAACCCTGGGTGTTCTGGAACTTGCTATAGAGACAAGACTGACCTCCAACTGCCTGCCTCTGCCTTCTGAATGCTGGTGAGTGCCACCACGCTCAGTTTTGTTTTTGTTTTTTTTGTTTTTTTCAAGCCAGGGTTTCTCTATGTAGCCCTGGCTGTCCTGGGCTCACTCTGTAGACCAGGCTAGCCTTGAACTCACAGAGGTCTGCCTGTCTCTGCCTCCCAAAAGGCATGTGCCACCACACCTGGCTCCAGCTTTGTTCTTCGTTCTTTTTCTTTTTTTTTTTTTTTTCTGAGACAGGGTTTCTCTGTGGAGCCTTGGCTGTCCTGGACTCACTTGGTAGACCAGGCTGGCCTTGAACTCACAGTCACAGACATCTACCTGCCTCTGCCTCCAGAGTGTTGGGATTAAAGGCATGTGCCACCACACCCGGCAGTTACAGACAGCTGTGAACTGCCATGTGGGTGCTGGGATTTGAACTTGGGTCCTTTGGAAGAACAGCTAGTGCTCTTAACTGCTGAGCCATGTCTCCAGCCCCCAGCTTTGTTCTTGGTTAGAACAAATTTAACAAAATTAAATTTGTTGACTTTATTCTGGATTGGCAAGGATCCATGGAGATAAGCATATGAGTTCTCCCTTTAAGTATACTAGCTTGCTATACTATATGAGTTTATTTCCTAGTTCTGAGCCCATGTTGCATGCCCGGAGTAAACCCCTATTTGGTCATACTGTGTTATTTTGTTATAATGGTGTTGGGTTCTGTTAGCTAATGTTTTATTTGGTATTTTACATCAATATTCATTAGTCATAATGGGTAAGAATTTTCTTGCTTTTCTTTTTTTTAAAGATTTGTTTTATTTATTTTATGCATATGTGTGCTCTATCTGCATGTACACCTGCATTCCAGAAGAGGGCACCAGATCACATTGTGGTTGCTGGGAATTGAACTCAGGACCTTTGGAAGAGCACTAGGCAGTGCTCATAACCGCTGAGCCATCTCTCCAGCCCCTTCTTTGCTTTTCTTGCTGGATGAAATAATTTAGAAACTTGCATTCCTTTTCAACATTCTAGAACAATTTATGGTGTGTTTGGTACAATTTAAATCTTTAAAATTGGAGATTTAGGGAGCTATGAAATAAGTTGTTTTTTAAATAAAGTTCTGTTTTTTTCTATAAGAATTCATGGGCTGGAGAGATGGCTCAGCGCTTAAGAGCATTGCCTAGTGCTCTTCCAAAGGTCCTGAGTTCAATTCCCAGCAACCACATGGTGGCTCACAACCATCCACAATGTGATCTGGTGCCCTCTTCTGGAATGTAGGTGTACATGCAGATAGAGCACACATATGCATAAAATAAATAAAATAAATCTTAAAAAAAAAAAAAAAAAAAAAAAAAAGAATTCATTATTTAAAATTTCTGTTTCTAGGACAGGTGTAGTTCTAGTCCAGCCAGGGTTAGATAGTTAGACCAAGACTCAAACTATAACAACAAAACATCAACAATGACAACAAAACCCAATTACCTCTAAAGAAAACAAACTTTGTAAACTTGGAATTTTCAAAAGCTGTTTATTTTTAGCTTATATGTATGAGGATTTGCTGCATGCATAAGTGTGTACCACATGCATACCTTGTTCCTGTGAAGGCCAGAAAAGGGCCTCAGATTCCCTGAAGCTGCTGTTACAGACCCATATGAACTGCCATATGGATCCTGGGAATTGAATACCAGTCCTCTGGAAGAGCAGCAAGTTGTTTTACCCCGAGCCAGGTCCCTAGCTCCCTTGGAAGTTTTTTGAAGGTATTTTCCCCCTAGGTTTTCAAATGTATTTGTTTAAAGGCATAGAAAACAGTGGCTTTTTGTTTTTCTCTTTAAAAATTCATTCCCTTTCTCTCTCTCTCTCTCTCTCTCTCTCTGTGTGTGTGTGTGTGTGTGTGTCCCCATGCATTTTGTTCACAACATACATGTATTGCTCACTAGATGAGTTTTAGAGAGTCCATTCTCTTCTCCCACTTTGTTGAGAGATGTGATCTCTCTTTTTGTTTCTGCCCCTCTGGGCACTGCAAGCTAGCTGGGCCATGAGCTGGCCTCATACTCACAGAGATCCACCTGCCTCTACCTCTGGAGTGCTGGGATTAAAGGCATGCGCCACCATGCCCGGCCGAGACTGGATTTTTATGTGGTTGCTAGAGATCTTAACTTGGGTCTTCACGCATGTGCAGCAAGTCCTTCACTGTGAGCTTTTCCCAACCCTGGAAATTAATGTTGGTTTGGTTTTCTCATTTTACTCAGGGGTTGTTTAATAGAAAGACTGAAAATGTCCCAGTTGAAGAGTCTTTTTGTTTTTAAACTATATTGAATTTGCAAAAAGAAGTTGCAAGTAGACGTAACAGCCCTCAGCTGACAATTGTGATGAGCTTAACACATCCTGTTAATGTGGGGCAATCATGAGAGGAAAAGCAGCAAAAGTTGACTTCACATCTCTCACAAACAAGACAGAACAAGATATCTTGCACTTTAAGAACACATATAAGGCATGTTTTCTCTATGGACAGTGTTCTCCAGACTTTGCAGTGCTGGAGAACCCGGGTTCTCTGGATGTGAGGCGAGAGTTCCCCCACTGTCTCATAACTCCAGTTCCCACCAATTCTCTTACCAATTCACTGAACACCAGACTTACTGTGCTGGACAATGGTATTGGCATCCTGTCATTCAGCCTTCCCAGCGAGTCACTCTTTTCGCTAACCTGGGCATGCGGGACTTAACGAAAAACATCTTGCAGCTGTTGAGCATAAATGTTCAAAAAGCTTTCTCTTTTCTTCACTCATTTGAAGGTATGAAGCCAAATTATGCCAAGTCCAGGCATGATAACAAGAAAACCAACACAACTCACATACGTATTCTTGTTCCTTCCGTCTACTGCACAGTCTCTAAGGGCACCTCTCCCTTCCTTGCCACCCTTTTCTCTCTCAGAAGCTTTCCTTTCCAGATGGTGCCCAGTCCTTCTCTATAGTCAGCATTCCCATCTAGCAAGCCTCTCTTTACTGTCTTAAAAATAACAACAGGGAAAGGGCTGCGGATATAACTCAGCTGCAGGATGTTTGTCTAGTCTGCTTGGAACCCTTGCATACAATCTCCAAAATTGTAGAAAAAAATTGTTTTGAGATAGAATTTATATACCACAAATCCATTATTTAAAAGTATACAATATAGCAGTTTTTAGTTTACTATGATAGCTAATTTCAAATGTCAACTTGACCAAGTCATCCATGGTGTTAGGATATTTGGCTTAAACATCATCTGGTTACTTCTGTAAAGATTGTTTGATCTCTCTCTCCTTTTTTTCTGAGACAGGGTTTCTCTATGTAGCCCTGTGTATCCTGGAACTCAAGTTGTAGACCAGTCTGGCCTTGAACCCAGAGATGTAGCTACTTCTGTCTCTTGAGTGTTGGGATTAAAGGCATGTGCCACCACTACCGGCTTGGTTTATTTTTTGTTTGTTTGCTTTTTGTTTTTTTGAGACAGAGTTTCTCAGTGTAACAGCCCCCCCCCCCCCAGCTGTCCTGGAACTCACTCTGTAGTCCAGGCTGTCTTGAATTCACAGAGATCCACCTGCCTCTGCCTGCCAAGTACTGGGATTAAAGGTGTGCGCCACCACACCTGGCTTGTTTTGTTTTTTTAAGGCTGAGTTCTGCTATGTATCCTGGTAGGAAGGACAGGGAAGAGGGGGAGGGTAGATGCAGGACTTCGCTCACCATCTATCCACTTCCCATTGAATGTCATCACACTGGGATTGGGTTTCACATATGAATTCTTGGAATTGGGGTGATCATAAAGTTAAAAGGCAAGCATCCAGAAATAATGAGAAAAATATGCTCACCACATGTTTACTACATACACACTGGTACACATCACTAGGAGATTCTACCATACCTCTAGGGCCAGTGCAGGGCTGATGTTGGAACTCCTAAAACTGAGGGGTTGAAAACTTGCTTCCAAGTCTGTGGGTCAGTCAGCAGGAGTTTGGCAGAACAAAACAGGCTCAGACTCATGATTATCTGCTAGTTTTGTGTACACGTGTGTGTAGTGTTTGTGTGCATATGCATGTGTGGAGGCAAGAGATCCACATCATTCTATTCCTCCATGGTTCTTCACTTAAAGAAACTTTTATTTATTTAACTGTGTGAATGTGTTTCCACATATGCCAGTGCATATGTGTGTGGCCTGTGCGTTTGATGTGGCAAACAGGACAACAGGACATAGCCTACATTGTCATTTAATCTACTGAAATTACCTTGTCATAAGTGTCCCTTAAAGCAGGGGGTCCTGTCAGCCATCCTAGGAGACTAGAGAACAGAGGTAAGTGGCTTGCTTCCTAAATATTAGTGATTTTGCCACAGACAGAAGATAGCAACAAATGTTTTTCATTTGCAGATTTCTTTTGTGAGGGGTTCATTTGTGGGAGTCGTTCAATAAAGTTTGTTGACACTACCATGCCTGTCAAGGCCAATTAGCATCGAAGGGTGAGGATGAGAAAATAAGACAGGAAAATGGAAAGGGGTGACCCTCTCAGGGTTGGGAGTCTCAGTGACAGTCACCAGGAGCTGCCTCCACTGGCTGTGTGTGTGTGCAACAGGAGACAGAAAATGAGCCAAAGGCAGTAGAGTTTTTGTCCCATTTGGGGCTAGGAGAATAGGGCCAGCAAGTCTCTGATTATCTCGTGGACCTGGGTTTCACATCACGTAAACAGACTAGCTCACTCTCCCTGTTTTAGAGACCCTGGTTGGTCCTGGGTGCTGGGCTTGGTAGTGGGAGGTTTCTGCCATTCGTGTGGTGTGTGATAAGATGCAAGTGGAGAAAGCTGCCATTAACACTGATTAACTCCAAAGCTGACCACCAGCACACACAGCCATTGTTCCTACCCGAACTCTTTACCAATGGGCTTTGTCTAGCTGGCTTTAGGAGAGACAAATGCCATTTACAGGAGACCAAATAACTTCATCTGGGTGGACGTTAGATAATAGAGACGCTGCAGGAATTAGCCCGACTGCATTAGTTTGATTTGCTACTACTGTTCACCTTGTCCTGAGCTTTAACGGAGACAAAGGCCTGGAATTACCAGCAGCAGAGATAAGCTGTGGATTAGAGCCCTGCTCTCAAGGGAAAGAGAATTCTACCCTGGCTTTGCATTTTGCTTGTTTTTTCCCCCCTCAAAGTTAACTTCCAGTTTTTCCATAAGTGTCATTATATTCTTTACACATATCAGCAATTTTAATTCCGAAAGTATTACTGACTCATTATTTCCTGTACCAAGAGATTAGTCATTACCTTTCAGGTTTTTGAAAATGATTTTAAGGGAAATACAATGATGCTTCTTGAATATTCTTATATAATATGAATTTGTCTCATAAGAATCATAATAGAACTGATATTATTATTAATACTTAAAATTAAATGGTTATACATCATATTTATGTTTATTTTCTTTCTTTCTTTCCTTCCTTCCTTCTTGCTTTTTTGTGTTTCTGTTTTTGTTTTCTTTTTTATGCTGGGTTTTTCTGTAGCCCTGGTTGTCCTGGGACTCACTCTGTAGACCAGATTGGCCTTGAACTCACAGAGATCCACTTGTCTCTGCTTCTCTAGTGCTGGAATTAAAGGCATGCACCACCACTGCCTGACCATTATTTTCTTTTTTTTTTTTTTGACCATTATTTTCAACGTTACCAACTATTTTAATTTTTTTCTGACATCTAAATATTATTTATCTCACTGTAATTATAATTTATCTCACTGAAACTCTTTTTCTGTAGTGCTGGATGTTGAACAGGGTTATGTGTATGCTGGGTGACTGTCCTGCTACTGAGCCCAGCACTAATTGCACCATTTGTAATTGGCATGCTACTGCATTGTTATTTCAGCCATAAAAACAGAATACCATCAGTTATGCATAAGATGTTTTAGTTATAAGCCTTTGTGAGTTTTAGGGCCCTGGAGGAGTTACTTATATTATATACCATTGTGCTGGGAAATGCAGAGGTGAGGATGTTCCCATCTCTGCCTCTTTCCTCATCAGCCTTTGTAACTAATCAGCTTTCACACTTTCTTCTTTAAATATTAATTGTCGATTAATTAATTAATTAATTGTTGATCAATGTGTGTGAAGCTATTCCACTTTCTTTTAGATTGTGGAATCTTTTACAGATTCTTCACCTTCTTTATGATTTTGCGTTAATTACAGACAAACTGGTATGAGTTGGAAATAAAAACTTCTGAAAAACAACACTACTTCAAAAAATGCACAAACATTAATACTCAAGAACAGTTTCTTGTTTTGTCCAGGACTTGTGATTCTACAAATGAAGCGAATACTGAGGAGAAAGAACAGTAACTCTGGGCAGGAGAGATGGCTCAGCGGTTAAGAGCACTGGCTGCTCTTCCAGAGGTCATGAGTTCAATTCCCAGCAACCACATGGTGGCTCACAACCATCCATAATGAAATCTGGTGCCCTCTTCTGGCCTGTAGATATACCTGCAGACAGAACACTGTATACATAATAAATAAATCTTTAAAAAAAAAAAAAAGAACAGTAACTCTGACCCAGCAAGATATTTCAAATTATGATCATATTGAATAAACAATAGCACAACCAACAAAAAGTCAACTTTTAAAATAACATACAAGGTCTATAAAATATTTAATGGTGGTTTTCTCTGAGTGATAAGACTTGAGGTGGCTTCTACTTCAGCAGTATTGTTTTCAAAATAAAATAAGAGCTTGTTCATATCACATGACACACTGCTCTCTCCTCCTGCTCTTGTCAGCTTCCAACCATCAAACTCAACATTTTCATAGGGGCCCAGTGAAGAGCAAAAAACCTGCTAGTGAAGAGATGTTGGCTGACGCACTTCATACAGACTGCTCCAACTCTTTACTAAGGGCAGTAGTTCCTTATGCTGGTAGGAGTGGCCCAGCCTCCCTCAGAAGCCCTTTAACTCCCAGGCCTTCCTAGTGACAGCTCTGCTCACCTTCTTTTTCTTCTCCTTCCTGGTCTTGGCAATAGTGGAAAAGAATAAACAGGTTATGGCTGACCGATTGTTGGGAAGCAGAGCTCTCTGTCCCAAACGTGCTGCCAGTAAAGTATTTTAAAAAGTTCTGAGTCAAACCCAGAAATAATGGCAAATGGTCTTTCAATACATAAATAAATAAACATTTCAGAAAAAAAATGTGTGGTGGTAATAGATTTGGTAATTCAGCAAGAAATTTACTGTGGTATTCAGAAGGAAATAGGATGGACAGGGGATTAGGAGAGAGAGACAGGAGAAGGGAGAATTCAGTTCAGGTGGAGAAAATGGAACTCTGGCTGCCATTGGAAAGAGAATTACGGCGTTCAAACTAACATTCCAAACCAAACAAAAACCTACCCAGTTAGGTTTTTTTCATTAACTGGAGAACAAACACCCAGGGTTTTTGTTCACCCTCAGAGGAGAGGACTCCTTTACTGCCACATAACTCCTACCCTATCTTCAGGTGGCAGGTGGGGTCTGTCCCCTAGAAAGTGCCCTGGTTATTTCCAGCAGCTGTATTGGAGCACATGCAGAAGGCCAGTCAATATAGCATGGTGCTGAAGTATGTAGTTGACTGGAGTCATTTTATATATATATATATATATATATATATATATGTGTGTGTGTGTGTACATATACATATTTAAAATATTGATTTATTACTTCAGGCTACATCTTCATCACAGTGCCCTCCCTCCAACCCTCCCAAGTCATTAGAAACTAGCCAGTTGATGACTATTACTTAAAACAACAAAAAGAGAGCGCATTAAATGAACTTGAAAGCTATTTGAAAATTTGCATTCATTTGCAAATTTGTTCATTTTTTAAAATGTTACAAATACATTTATTTATTCCTGTGTGTGTGTGTGTGTGTGTGTGTGTGTGTGTGTGTGTGTGTGTGTGTTTACATAGGTTCATGATGCACATGTGGAAACCAGAGGACAATTTTCCAGTGTTGATTCTCTCTTTGTACCCTGAAGGATCTGGGGAATTAATGGAACCTTGATCACCAGGCTTGGCAGCAGGTACCTTCTCTGAGCCATCTCACCAGCTCTGCAGCTTCTTTTTAATAGTAAAATACAATGGTGGGAATATGAGAGTGATTTTTTTATATTATATCCATTATATCCATACTTTGCCATGATGACTTTAAAAAAAAATGAAACAAAACTTGAAATTGGCACGCCATAGATTTGTTTGAACAAATGGCCAAAAATCAACAGAAGATTCACAAATAACTCATTTTATAATATGTGTTTATAATCGTGTTTCAAAATGTACCTGAAAGAAACTAATTGAAATAAATTAAGCTCTTCTTTTTATTTTATTGTTATGTTTTTGAAATACTTTGCAAGGTGCAACCAGGCTGTGGAATCATTTAGTTTGGAGCTTTGTAATTTTAATGCACATACTAACTTATTAGATTAACTCTTTACTCACTTGAAGATGGTTATTGTTGAAATTGGGAGGGAGTGGGGAGAATGGGGTGACTCTAGGAAATGTTAGGGAGAGAAGGGATAAATATGACTAAAATACATTGTGTACATCTGGGAAATTCTCAAAGAATAAAGTGTATTGAAATAGCTGTCGCCGGGCGGTGGTGGCGCACGCCTTTAATCCCAGCACTTGGGAGGCAGAGGCAGGCGGATCTTTGTGAGTTCGAGGCCAGCCTGGTCTACAAAGCGAGTCCAGGACAGCCAGAGATATTCAGAGAAACCCTGTCTCGAAAAACCAAAAAAAAAAAAAAAAAAAAGAAATAGCTGTCATTTCTGAAAATTTTTATTAAAATATATAAGAAATGTTCTTTATTATAACTTGGCTATAATATGTACTATGTTAGAATCATAATCATTTGCAATATTTTCAGAAAGAATGATAATATTCAGATTAGGTACAGGAAAGAAACTGTAACATTTTAAATACTTGGTATGTCCATTGATTTCTTGTGTTCTGCAGTTGGAAGAGAATCCCACAGGTGTAATTTTCTAACTATTTCAGAAGATCTGTGCTGAAGGGGTTTTTTGCCATTAAAAACTGTGATTCTCTACGGGATCTTTTCAGCTTTGCCCGACGATTTTGGAACCAAATCTAAAATCAAGAGAAAACAAAATAGTTCTCAGACACAGGACTGCATTGTCATCACAGGTAAAAACCGTGTTTGAAAATTACCTGGATTCTGTCTTCCTCTAAATTCAGCTTTTGAGCTAGATCCTCTCTGATATCAATGCCAGGATAGCAGTTCACTCTGAAGACATTTTCCAATACTTCAACCTAGAATAAGGAAGGAATTCTTTAAGGTGATAATATTCCATATGTCACCAAAATTGGGCTTTCATTTGTGCAGATAAAAATGCACTTTACAAAACAACAACAACAAAATGCACTTAAAGTTAGGCAGTTAATCTAAATGCATTTTTTAAAAATTGATTGTCCGGAGACTGTTAAAATATGATTTTAATTAATGCTGCCTCTACACTGGGTGCAATTTGACTTTTGTTCACCAGGGCATCATTTACAGCTTTTGTGTTATCACTATTGGGTGAAAAATCTTCCCACCTGATTTTGGGTAAAAGCAGTTCTTGGTCTTCGTCCTCTGTACCAACTCAACTCTCTTTTCAAAGAGAGTGTTTCTGAGGTTGAAAAATGCTTTTCGTATTTCGAAGCCCTTTCTTCTGGCATTGGATGATCCACTGGACAAGGACATGAGATCTCGCTGGGAGGGTCTGGGGCAAATAGGCCTGGGTTGCCATCTTTCTCTAAAATCAGAGTAAACTCCATCTTAGGTTGCCCGTGTCCCACAAAGTTCTGGAAAAAGTTATTTCAGTAACTTACTTTAAATTTTCCTAGAGAATTTCAGGGTTTCACAAAAGAATTGCCTCCCCCGTCAACCAAAAAAAGGAGAGAGGAGAGAGAGAGAGAGAGAGAGAGAGAGAGAGAGAGAGAGAGAGAGAGAGAGAGAATTAAAGAATCGTTTGGACTCTTCCATTTATTTTTCAGTGAAGAGAGAGTTAGAATGCCTGATGTGTCAAATATACACAGAAGGCCTTTTTAAGCAAATGCTACTTCTTTCCTGGAGTGAATTAATGTCTACTCCCAGCTACAGCAGGCATTGTATTCCCTTACTTATAACGCTGTTGGAGGCTTCTTTTTTATTTTTATTTTTTTATGGAACAGAATGAGAGTGTAATTTCTAACTCTATACTGTGTGAAATCAAACTAAAAACACAGATGAATTTTAAAATTAAAGTTGTGGCATACCTGAGTCGCCGCAGGTGTCTGTCCAGGGTCTGTGGGGTCTTATTGACGTTACACAATCTTTTTTCTGGTCCAGTCCTAAAATGCTTTCAATTGAGAAGGAGCAGGGTGAGGGTTTGCTTTCCGAGTCCTGAGCCCCTTCCCGAAGGCTGGGAGACATCCTCTTCTGGGTTGTACAGAGCTGGAGGATTCCTGCCCCACGTGTACAAAGCTGGGATCTTCCAGCAGTTCACCTTCCAGCTTTGCTGACTAGGGGGCTGGGTTTCCAACGTCACTAATTAAAATCCTGTTTTAGAAAGTTTTAGCAAGTCAATGAACACTTGCCCAGCCAGCAGCTTAAGGAGTTAATTGTTTATTTGTTTGCAAGTAATTAGCAACTAATGGCTACACCAGGGGGCCACCTACAGGGACAAAAAGTGTTATCTCTCCTAAGCAGAACACCGACTTAACTTTATAGAAAGAAGTGATGCACAAACGTAGTGCTCCTCTTTTATTTGAGATCATGAATGTATAAAATCGTGTTTTTATTCTGAAGTTTGTATTTTCAAGGATTCTAGTCACCTAAACGTACAGGACAGATAGAAGAGCAGTCAAGTAATAAATAATCTGATTTAGCAAATGTTCTTCCAAGGAAACTGGAAAAAATAATAATCTCTTAATGCTATTATAGTAATTCTGATGAAATGCCTGTTTTCCATATGCATATGTAATGGTGAATGTTGTCAATGAAAACACAGTACTCTTTGGAGTGCAGCATACTGGAAAAGCCTGGCTATGCTATTAACGCATAGTGTAATTGTCTTCCAAATGCCTTGGATTAGTTCGTAGGAACAGTTGCACCATGTATTTTAAATAATTAATGGGCTAATTCCTTTTTTCATTCTTTTAAATGAGAGAGATACAAGCTTACATGAGGTTCATATGCTATAGAGAATAATTTCTTTCCACAACAGTTATTTCAAAGGACATAAATATACTATATATATATAATATTTTTGAGACAAAGTCTCATTATATAGTTATAAAATTAACACTATAGACCAAGCTAGCCTTGAACTGACAGAGCTCTGCCTTCCTCTGCCTGCTGAATACTAAGATTAAAGGTAGAGGTTACAGTGTATGCCCCACCTCTTGACTTAGGGCTTGTCTATGTGTTTTGTTTTGGCCAGAGGAAAGAATGTGAGCAAAAACTCAAAATGTGTTAGCATGATTGATTTGCTTTCCTGGGCTTCTGCTAACACCATGACATCATCCCTGTGGTAGACTCTACTCTTTTTTTTTTTTTTTTTTTTTTCGAGACAGGGTTTCTCTGAATATCTCTGGCTGTCCTGGACTCGCTTTGTAGACCAGGCTGGCCTCGAACTCACAAAGATCCGCCTGCCTCTGCCTCCCAAGTGCTGGGATTAAAGGCGTGCGCCACCACCGCCCGGCTGACTCTACTCTTCAACCTTCAGCCTAAGCCCTGGAATGGACATGCAGACCAAACTCTAACCCATTTTACAGGCTACAGTCAACTTAGCCGAGTCCAGCAAAGCTCAGTCAAATCCCAACTGGCTTGATTTTTTTTTTTTTTTTTTTTT
>CAJQZJ010000819.1:0-14630 GCA_907164525.1 Lophiomys imhausi | reverse complement strand
CCTTCCTTCCTTCCTTCCTTCCTTCCTTCCTTCCTTCCTTCCTTCCTTCCTTCCCTCCCTCCCTCCCTCCCTCCCTCCGTCCCTTCTTTCCTTTCTTTGTTTCTTTTGTTTTGTTTTTTTGAGACAGGGTTTCTCTGTGTAATAGCCCTGTCTATCCTGAAACTTCATTTGTAGACCAGGCTGACCTCAAACTTACAGAGATCCACATACCTCTGCCTCCCAAGTGCTGATATTAAAGGTATTAATCACCACATCCAGCCTTGGCCTGATATTTTCTAAGCAGGAAAAACAATCATACAATTAAAGCCGCTGACATTATTTTTTATTTTATTTATTTATTTATTTATTTATTTATTTATTTGTTTGTTTATTTATTTATTTATTTATTTTTTTGGTTTTTCGAGACAGGGTTTCTCTGTTTAACAGCTCTGGCTGTCCTGGACTCGCTTTGTAGACCAGGCTGGCCTCGAACTTGCAAAGATCCGCCTACCTCTGCCTCCCAAGTGCTGGGATTAAAGGCGTGCACCACCACCGCCCGGCCAACACTATTTTTTAAATGTTTATTTATTATGTATAGTATATTACCTGCATGTATGTTTGCAGCGATATTTGAAAGGCTGTGAGTGGGGCCCGGCTCCAGATCTGAGGGATGCTCTGAGCTGCCAGGCGTAGTTCGTCAGCACGGTGGCTGGGCTCAGGCGCTGCGGTACCAGGAGGCGCCGACATTAAAGAGATTATGGCATCTGATACCCACCATGTTAAAAACCGAAACCTCTGTAATAAATAGTATTGTGGATCATCCCATTGATCTTCCTAGAAAGAGGATCTCTAATTTCATGAATAAGAACATGAAGGAGGTTAAGAAATCTGCAAGCCTGGCGTGATAGCGCACTGTGCCTTTAATCTCAGCACCCGGGAGGCAGAGGCAAGTGGATCTCTGTGAGTTCAAGGCCAGCCTGTTCTACAGAGTGAGTTCTAGGACAGCCAGGGATACACAGTGAAACCCTGTCTGGAAAAAAAAAAATCTCCAAAACAGTTGACTGCTTACATAAGTAGAACAGTTGGACAAGCTGTGAAAAACCCAGATGAACTGCACAAGTTGCTCTACCAGAGAAAGTTAGTTTGTCATCCCTTCCCAAATCCTTGTTATAGAACCAAGCAGTCTCCTGAAAGTGGGGGCTGGGACATGGCAAATAAAGAAAATTAACTAGCTTGGGCAGGCCATCTGCCCGAAAATGTCGCCATGATAGTTGAGCATTTGTCGTTATCTCCAGTGGATCTGGTTCTTCACAAACAGAAAGTCCATCATCAAAATATAGTGGTTTCTTTTCTGAGGTTTCTCAGGACCACGACACAGTGGCCCAAGTTCTGTTCAGCAGGAATTTGAGATGGAATGTAGTTTTGGCTTTCTGGAGAAAGAATCGTATAACTGAACTGGTTGCTTATTTAGTGAGGATAAAAGACCTTGGAGTTGTGGTAGATTGCCTTCCTGTTCTAACCAATAGTTTACAGGAAGAAAAGCAATGTATCTCACACTGTGTAGACTTACTTCCTCTTGTAAATTCTTTACTTCAAAGTAAATTTGAAGAATATGTAATCGTTGGCTTAAACTTGCTCCAAACAGTAATAAAAAGGTGCTAGTCAGAACTCTCATCTAAATCAGAAATTATAAGAGATGGAAATAATTAAGATTTTAAAGCAACAATAGAATAGATTATGGGAACAGGAAAACTATCTTACTTTGGTTCCAAGATATACTGGTAATATAGCTACGGATGTAAATGCTTATTTATTACAGCTGCGCTGAGAGATTTCATCTTCTAAAGAGCATTTGGATATTCAGACACCACTGGATTGATTATATGATTTCCAAAAGTAGATCTCTCTGAGAACTATGAACTGTGGAAGAAATAAGAAACTTTTTTTTTCTTTTAAAAAGCCTCATAATAAAACCACTAATGAAATCCTAACAATCTACTTCACATTGAAGTGGAAATATCCAGAAGAATCAGCTTCAACTTCAATGAGGAGAAAGTGCACTTGAAGACTGTGTGCCTTTGCTGCATGCAGAATTTATATGGCTGTTTGGTAGCATTGTTTAAGAACTGCCGGGACCTAACTCAGCCCTGCGTGAGAATATAATTCATAGTATGCAAAAACAAGACAGGACTTATTACCAGGAACTACAGAGACCAGTCATTGATTTTTATTGTGTTTTATGAAGAAACACTTAAATGTGTGCAGCTATTTTCTTCTGTTGAAAAGACTTCAAATGTTTAAAACATCATAGTAAGTAATATTAAAATTTTTTGTCTACACTGGAAAAAAAAAAAAAGAATGATTCTGGCTGGGCATCCTGTGATGCCTGTGGTTTCAGTACTTACGAGACAGAGGCAGTAGGATTTTGATCATGACCTTGTCTCAAAATACAAAAATAAATGAAAGGAATGGTTTTTAAAATAGCTTGCTTAATATTCACATGCACATTTGTGTTTGAATTTAATCTGTTTCCCATTCCTCTTCCTCCAATTCTTCCCTTCCCTCACTTTTTCTTTTTTTCTTTTTCCCACCACACCCAGCCTCCCACTTTTTCATACCAACTTTATATTTTTCTCTTCCTAAATTAAAAAATTCTCATATCATTAAATTATTAATTTGAGCTGGGCGTGGTGGCAAATACCTTTAATCCCAGCACTCAAGATATAGAGGCAATTGGATCTCTGTGAGTTTGAGGCCAGCCTGGTCTACAAAGTGAGTTCCAGGACAGCCAGTACTGTTACACAGAGAAACCCTGTCTTGAAAAACAAAACAAAACAAATTATTAATTTGAGATATCTCAAATGTTTTGATGTACACCTTTAGGGCTATAAGCTTTCTTTTTCTAGGACTGCCTCAGTTGTGTCCCAAAAGACTTCAATGTGTTGTGGTTTTGTTTTCATTCAGTTCTACGAATCTAAAATTTTCCTTCTTCCTTGACCCAATTATCCCTCAATAGTGTATTTTTTGTGTAATTTCTATTGTTGTTTATATCCATCTTATTCTATTATGATCAGATAGAATGTTATCTTGGTTAGGGTTTCTATTGCTGTGATAAGACACCATGACCAAAAACAACTTGAAGAGAAAAGAGTTTTTTTGTTTTTTGTTTTTATCTTATAGTTTGTAGTCTATAATCCAGGGAAGTCAGGGCAGGAATCTAGAGGTTGGAACGCATGCAGAGGCCAAGAAGGAGTGCTGCTTACTGATTTGCCCTGTGTGACTTTCTCAATCTACTTTTTTATAACACCAAGGACCATATCCCCAGTTGTAGCACTGCACACAGTGAGCTGGGCCCTTCCGCATCAATCATCAATCAACAAAATGCACTCACAGGCTTGCCCACAGGCCAGTCTGGTGGGGGAATTTCCTCAACTGAGGTTCCCTTTTCCCAAATAACTCTATCTTGTGTCAAATTGATACTAAACTAGCCAGCACAAAAGCACAGCATTATTTCAATTCTTATACTTGTTGAAACTTGATTTGTGTCCTAATACATGGTCGGTTTTGGAGAAAGTTCCTTGGACTACTGAGATGAATGTGTATCCTTTAGTGGGTGAAATATATTGTGCAGATGTTTGGTAGGTCCATTTGATTGATGATGTTGTGATTTATGAATGTTCTGTAGTTGCCAACTTGATTTAACTTCAACGTTTCTTTGTTTAGCTTTTGTTCAGATCACCTATCTATTGATGAAGGTGGTGTGTTAAGGTCAACCAATATCACTGTGGTGGGGTTAATCTATGGTTTTAGATCTAACAGTATTTCTTTTATGAAATTGGGTGCATCTTTGTTTGGTGTGTATATACATTTAGAATTGTAATATCCTCTGGGTATTCCTTTAGAGTATAAAATGACCCTCTTATCTCTTCTGATTAGTTTTGGCTTGGGGTCTATTTTGTTGGATATTAGAACAGCTACACTTCTCTGTTTCTTGGCACCTTTTGCTTGGAATTCCTTTTCCATCCTTTTATTCTAAGACTGTGTCTATCTTTGATGATAAGATGTGTTTCTTAGAGGTAGCAAAAAGTTGGATCCTGTTTTTAATCCAACCTGCTAGTCTGCATCTCTTTATTGGAGAATTGAAACTATTAATTTTTTTTTTTTTTTTTGGTTTTTTTCGAGACAGGGTTTCTCTGTGTAGCCCTGGCTGTCCTGGACTCACTTTGTAGACCAGGCTGGCCTCGAACTCGCAAAGATCCGCCTGCCTCTGCCTCCCAAGTGCTGGGATTAAAGGCGTGCGCCACCACCGCCCGGCGAAACTATTAATATTAAAAGTTGTTATCTAGTGATGTGTATTAATTTTGTCCTTTTGTGGTGTTTTCTTAGAGTTCTTTGGATAAATTGTTCTGGAATTATTTATTCCCTGTAGCATCGTTAACGTGTTTATCCTTCTCTTCAGACCAAAGTATTCTTTGTAATGTTTCTGTAAAGATGGCTTAGTTAAAAAAAATGGCTTAGTGGTCATTTTTTTTTTTTTATTTTGGTTTTTCGAGACAGGGTTTCTCTGTGTAACAGCCCTGGCTGTCCTGGACTTGATTTGTACACCAGGCTGGCCTCGAACTCACAGAGATCCGTCTGCCTCTGCCTCCCAAGTGCTGGGATTAAAGGCGTGCGCCACCACGCCCAGCTTTTAGTGGTCATTTTTTAAATAAATTTAAAAAAAAATTTTTTTTGGAGGGGTGTTTCGAGACAAGGTTTCTCTGTGTATCTCTGATTGTCTCGGACTCACTTTGTAGACCAGGCTGACCTCAAACTCACAGAGATCTGCTTGCCTCTGCTTCCTGAGTGCTGGGATTACAGGCATGTGCCACCATGCCTGGCTATAAATTTATTTTTGTCGTGGAATATTTTTATTTCTTCTTCAATTTTAGTAAATAGTTTTGCTGAGTTGACAATTGTCTTTCAAACTTTAGAATACATCTTGTCAGGCCCTTCTGGGTTTAAAAGGTTTTTGACAAATAATCACTGAGTCTTATTCTGATGGGCCTGATTTTATCAGTGACTCAACCTTTTCATCTTGTAGCTTTTATAACCTTTCTGTTTGGTTTTTTTTTTTGTTGTTGTTTGTTTGTTTTGTTTTGTGTCGTGTCCCCCTCGACCAGCAAGGACGACGCAACTCGCAAAAGCTCTTCTCCAGCAGTTTATTCAGGTCCCTTGAAAGCAGTCTTCCGAATTGCCCGGGCAGACCCAACCCACAGGCTAAATACTATATGAACAGCCAATCAAGTAAAGCCACGTGGTGCTATCTTAGAGGCCCACGTATGCGGAAGCAAGCCAGATCAGCAGTCTTGGCCAAATATGGACTTGTTTACCACAGAGAGCGCTCACCATCGGGCTGGTGGAAGGCGGAAACCGGTGCCATTTTTAGGGCGCGGCACGTCGCAGCTCTCTACAGTTCCTCCTTTTTTATTTTTTCTAAAGTTGGTAGAAGTCCCTGGAAAGGCTTCGTAATCCCCCTATCTGGGGATCTCACGGTGGGCCTGAGCCTGTAGGAGGGCGGTGCTCAAACTCTTACCCATCTCTGGGTCAGCCTCCCCACTCGGGGCTGCCCTGTCTTAGGTGGCCAAGACTTACCCGTCTACTCCGTCATTGACTTGCCAGACCCTAATATCCGTGGAACGAATACCTCAGTGGGCAGGGACTATGCTCAGTGAAGATTTAAGCCTTCATGGCAGCGAGCCATGCCTGAGGGGACTGGCCCGCCTCAATGGCGACAAGGGCCTGTATAATCATGGCTGCCTTACGCTTCTATGTGGCTCTCATCTTGTAGATGCACCATAGGCAAACCAGAGAGGCTAGTATCATCAGTATTGCCTAAGAGCCTACGCCCGCCCACTCCTTAAGATGATCCATAGCCGTCTGTATCCAGGAAGTCAAACCAGTAGCCAGGCTCAGATCCACCCGAGTGGAGTTGATGTGGACGATTGTTGCTCTCAGCTCTCTCATCAAATTTTCAAATTCAGCCAACCAATCCTGTAAGAGGAATTCTGACAATTGTCTAGACAGATTAGCAGCCTTTGTAAAATTTCAATACTGCACGGAAGTAACACACAAACCTTGCATTTTCCACTCACACCCCAATTGTGCTAGTTGCCAAAGAGAATCAATCTGTTCTTGTATTAAATCTATGCGTTGATTAACTATCATAAGGCCTCCTTTGAGATGAGAATTCATAGAGGTCTGAGTATCCAATGCCTGTGCTACAGTGGCTGAGATGTTATTCAGGGCATTGGCAGTCTGTATAGAACTAGACAAGGCAATAGCTGAGGCAGTAGCCCCCACAGCAGCAACAGTGATGGCAGTAACAATAGCTGCAGTGATGCCAAAATCTCTTTTAAGCCTGAATAGCATCATGGTATTAGGGGCCTCTACAGGAACTGGTACATATCAAGGCATTCTAGTCACCACAGCCACAGGAAAGGCTGTGGCATTCCAGCACAGGGCATAAAAACATATGTCCGGAGTGCATACTAACTTTTCTTGACCCAAGGATGCACTCCCATTACTTACAATCCACAGAAAAGGAGGCCAGAGACACACTGGTGAAGCTGAAAAGGTCTTATTGCGGTAAGAATGAAACAAAGAATTCCAAGTACCAGAGCCACTACTGCTAGAAAAATCCAATTTGGTAGCGGACCCTAGGGAAAAATTACCTCTTTGATAAATTCCTCCCCCAAGCATAATGACAGGTCCCAAGTCCATGCAACTTCCATTTACCCCACACAAAAAGCCACAAATCAAAAGGATTGGTGGCAGTCTGCTGAGGATCCCTAGTAGATATATCAAGCATTCCTGTACAAGACTTATTCACTATATTACTAATCATGGGGCTAAAGTAAAAATAATCTTGTTGAACCCAAACTGCTCTGCGCTCCTGACATCCAGTCCAGGGAAAAGGTCCTTCCTCTCCTGTGGATCCTCTACAAAAAGGTGCCCAGCGTGGCTGTCTGGGGGGATCCCGGTCAGAGACTCGTGTGGGCCACCATCCTTCAAGGCGAGAACCGTTGCCCGAAAACAAACCACCACTCCTACCCCCAAATCTCAGTTGTGGTAAAAAATCTGCTGACTGCTGAGACAATTTAATGCATTCTGTATCATCTGACCTATTGAAGCTCATTAAAAGCACAGACTACCCTTCAAGCTGACATTTCTATTACCCTCTATAGGGCTTTTCTGATCATCAAAGGGAAGGTAGGGTAAGCCTAAGCTTCTATTACTGCTAAATAAGCGTGGAAACACAGTTGCATCATGTCTGACCGGCATCGGCTTTGGGAATATCGACAGGATCCCCCATCTCGGCTCGGTCATTCCTGACATGCTCACTGCTACTATCACCAGGATCCCTAGGAAGGTCTTCATGATGAATCTTCCTCACAAGGCGTTCAGGCACCCACACTGGATCTTGTTGATCCTGAGGAAAAACCCAACCAGACCCTCTCACCCATGTTAGCACGGGGTCAGGCCCTCGCCAAGAGCCTGTCAAAATATCCTTCCACTTCACCATGCCTTTAGGTGGACCATGGGAATCCTGATGTCTGTCCGCTGCTGAGTGGCCTTGAACATCCAAATTTAAAAAATTTAAAGTAAATAAGGCTAAAGACATTCTCTCCTTGGGGGTACGGCCTTGGCCTATCCCCCCTTTCTGTTTTTGCAAACATTCTTTCAAGGTGCGATGAGCACGCTCCACAATTCCTTGTCCTTGAGGATTATATGGTAATCCGTGATTAAGCTGTACCTCCATCTGGTTGCAGAAGGAGACAAAGGACTGAGCCGTATAGGCTGGTCCATTGTCCGTTTTCAGCTACTGTGGTTTTCCCCATGCAGCCCAGGCTTCTAAGCAATGCCCTATGACATTGCGAGCCTTTTCTCCACTCATAGGTGTAGCATGTATGATACCTGAGCAGGTATCCACAGATACATGAATATATTTTAAGGTTCCAAACTCTGAAATGTGGGTAACGTCCATTTGCCAGATTTTGAGTGGCATCAACCCTCTAGGGTTCACTCCCACACTGGGAGGATGATGATGAATCACACACTGAGGACAGTCCAAAACAACTTGTCTAGCATCTGCTCTAGATAAATGGAATTTCTGCTGTAGAGTTTTTGCATTTACATGAAATAATTGGTGAAATTGTCTGGCTTGGTCCAGGAATGAGCTCCAAAAAATGCATTCCATCCTAGTCCATTAATCAACTTTATCATTACCCTCACTTAATGGTCCAGGTAATCCTGTATGTGCTCTGATATGTTGAATATAAAAACACCTTTTTCTTTGCCAGATTAAAACTTGTAACTCTTGTAATAAGGCACATACAGTACTAATATTCTTTTTTTTTTTGGTTTTTTTTTTCGAGACAGGGTTTCTCTGTGTAGCCCTGGCTGTCCTGGACTCACTTTGTAGACCAGGCTGGCCTCGAACTCGCAAAGATCCGCCTGCCTCTGCCTCCCAAGTTCTGGGATTAAAGGCGTGCGCCACCACTGCCCGGCTAGTACTACTATTCTTAATAGGACCTGCCAATTCTAATACTTTCACTGCGTTGACCACATAGACTGAATCTGAGATCAAATTGAACGCAAATTGACATCTTTTAAACACCTCAATTACTATTTTCAACTCTACTATTTGGGGGGAGCCCGGCTGAAATTGACATAGCATGGGCTCTTGTCTTTCTATCAAATAGGCTCTGCAGCCTGTCTTTGAGCCATCAGAAAACACATTTGGTGACCCTTGAAGTGGTACTGCTGAAGTAACCTTAGGGAATATCACTGGGTTCTCCTTTAAAAATGATAGCAATGGATGCTTAGGATAATGGTTATCAATCGCTCCTTCAAAGCTACACTGCAATATTGCGAACTCATCTACAGTGCCACACAAAAAATAATTTGATGACTGGAATAGGGCACTATTATACTGGCAGGAGCAACTAAAAAGACTGCAAACATTGTTGGATACCATTTAAGGCTAAAGCAGCAACTGCAGTGGGATAATGTTCTATGGATTTTTTTGGAGAAATCTTTGAATAAGTCCATAATAATGGTTCATCCTGCCATAACAATCCTGTAGGTTGACCATAGGTGGCAAATATGCACAATGAAATGGGCTGTCCTTTCTGCCATCTCTTTAGGAAGGCACTCTGTAACCTTTCTTCCACTTTACATAAAGCTTTTCTTGCTTCTCCTGTTAATTGCCTAGGAGAATTAAGTGCTGAATCACCTTTCAAAATATCATATAGGGGTCTTATTTCATAATTTGATAGCTTCAAATAGCCTCTTACCCAATTGATATCTCCTAACAACCTTTGAAAATCATTTAGAGTCTTTAAATTATCTTTTCTTATCTCAATCTTTTGAGGTATTATCTTTTCAGGTCCAACCTTCCCTCCTAAATAATTAATCACATTTTCCTTTTGAACCTTATCAGGAGCAATAAACAACCTTTTCTTTTTTAATAAGTGAACTAATTCTTCATAGGCCTGATCTAACATTTGTTCACTCTTAGCTGCCAGTAAGATATCATCCATATAATGAACACATCTCAAATCTGGAAAATTCTTTCTCAAGGGAGCAATGGCTTCCCCCCACATACAGTTGGCACATAGTGGGGCTGTTTGCCATGCCCTGAGGTAATACTACCCATTCAAACTGCTGATCAGGTTCCTCATGGTTACAGGATGGAACAGTAAATGCAAATCTCTCACTATCTTTGGCACACAAAGGGATGGAGAAAAAACAATCCCTTATATCTATAACTATTATGGGCCATGAGGCTGGCAAAGATGATAAAAGCGGCAAGCCGCAAGCCGCGGTGCACTGGGCCCATGATCTGCATTTGTTGATTTATGGCACGCAGGTCATGCAACAATCTCCAATTTTCCAGATTTCTTTTTAATGACAAAGATAGGTGTATTCCAGGGAGATACAGATGGCTTTATATGCTTTAAAGACATCTGTTCATCCACCAACTCTTTGGCCGCATTCAATTTTACAGAGGAAAGTGGCCACTGAGGAACCCATACTGGGTCCTCCATCTTCCAAGTTATGGGAATGCCCTCCTCAGTGGCCCCTAGGAAAAACCCAGGCCCTGTCTCTTTTGTCTTTGCTGCATAGATATGGGACTCTTCCACCCCTGCAAATATTTTCCTATTCCAAAGCCTGGAGCATATCCCATATCTTGCATCATACTTTGGGCTGAATCAGAACAGTCATTACTTAATTTAAATCCCATATCCTTTAAAAGGTCTCTTCCCCAAAGGGAGATAGGGAGTTCAAGTACATATGGCTGCATTTCTCCTGAGTGGCCTTCTTGGTCCTGCCACTTTAATAATCTTGCACTCATATCTGGAGTCTTAGCATAAGCCAGGCCTTGAAGTGTTTGAGAAGAGGCTTGTATGGGCCAACCTGAAGGCCAGTCTTTCTTTGCTATGATACTCCTATCAGCCCCAGTATCCAAAAGGCCCAGGATCTTTTTACCATCAACTTTTAACTCCAAGACGGGGCATTGGTCCAAATCCAAGGAGAGAAAAGTCAGATCCGTGCTCGTGGACCCAAAACCATCTTTTCCTCTCTCTCGATCCCTTGCCGCATAGCGATCATGTAAGCTCGGCAACATGATCAACTGAGCAATTCTATCTCCAGGAGAGATAGCCGTCATACCACGGGGGGAGGCTACCATGATCTTAACCACTCCTGTATAATCTGGATCTATAACTCCAGGATGGACAATAAGTCCTCTCAAGGCTGATGATGACCTCCCTAACAGCAAACCAACTGTACCTGGATCAAGGGGTCCTTTAAAATCTGTTTCAATTAACTGGACCCCCATTTGGGGCGTTAATACAAGTCTGGTGGTGGAGCAGAGGTCCAATCTTGCTGAGCCTGCAGTGGCTCTCCGCGGTCTCTCGGATGGCGGAGGGTTGGCCATCTCTCTTGATTCTGTTCTTTGTCCTGATTCTCTATTGCCCCATATATTTGTGGGCCCTGGGGTCGTGGGCCCTGCTGTCCGTTTTTTGGACGAGCGCCACCATAACCTTGAGTCAAAGGCTGGCCATGGATGTCTGTCACTGAACGGCATTCATTAGCCCAATGGTTCCCTTTTTTACATTTTGGGCATAACCCTGACCACCTGGGGCGTTGTACACTTCCTGTACTTTCTGTACTCCTTCCCCCAGGGCACTGTCTTTTAAAGTGTCCCATCTTGCCACACTTAAAACAAACTCCTGGACTTCATCCACCTTTTCTGGTCAACTGTACTACCGCGGCAGCAAGACCAGCATTAGTTAACGGCCCTCCAAGTTCTCTACACACTTTCATCCAGGCTTCTAGCCCTTTGTTCTTTTAAGGGGTGATAGCGGCTCTACACTCTTTGGTACATTGCTCATAGACCAACTGTTTTATTAGTGGCATAGCAGCATCCGGGTCACCAAAAATCTTCCCTGCCGCTTCCACCAATCGTGCCACAAAGTCTGAAAAGGGCTCCATGGGGCCCTGTAGAATCTTAGTTAAGTTCCCACTCACCTCCTCTTTGTTAGGAAGGGATTTCCAAGCCTTGATAGCTGTCTGGTTTATTTGTTCATAAACCTGATTGGGATATCCTGTCTGCTGGTTGGCAAATCTCCCCTGCCCAAGCAGCATATCTCTATCCCAGGCTGGATTTCCATTTCTCTGATTAATGGCTGCTTGCTCAGTGGCATACTCAATCAAGAAAGCTTTCCAGTCTAAGTATTGCCCTGGACTTAAGCAGGCGCGGGCCAGTCCACTCCAATCACTCGGAGTCATACAATGTCTGCTTAATGCTTCTACTTGAGCCAATGTAAAAGAAGCGGTAATGCCATAGGTACGAACCGACTCTGCAAGGGATTTAACTACTTTAAAATCAAGCGGTTCCTCGTACCTGTTCCCTTGTGGGTCTTGATATACCGGATAGGCAAACTGTAATTCTGTTCTTACTTGTGTCCACATCCCCAGGCAGAAAGATCTCCCTACTTTCAGGGACTGAACAGGCTGATCTATCTGAACGGCTTCTGGGTATGGAGGGGGAGTTGAAGGCGCCGCGGCAACGGCTTCACTTACACCGACTGCCGCCAACGTGTCTTTCTCTTTTACCTTTTTCTTTTCCCTTTTTCTAATAGCAGTCCTCTCCAACTGTTCTATTAGAGCGTGTAGCTCCCCTTCAGAATCCGTGCCCTCTGAGTCCTCAAAATCTCTAAAATCTCTAAGATCGGGATAGAGAGGGACCTTCTTTTTGCTTCCCTTTTCACTGTCTGCCTGCTCAGATCTTTCGCCTTTGTTACTTCCCTTTTCACTGTCTGCCTGCTCAGATCTTTCCCCTTGCAGCAGTTCCAAGGCTGATTCTCCCTCCTTGATTGCGTTACAGCATCTCTGATCTTCTAAACAACTCCTCACCATCTTCCAAATCGGTCTTACTCCATGCTTCAGAATACCTTGCTCCCAAGCAAAATCCAAGTCCCTGCCTAATTTGTCCCAGCAGGATACCGTAAGATTCCCGGACACCGCAAACCACGGAGCCATGGAGTCGCATTCATTCAAAAATCTCTCTAGGGTTGACTTTTTAAGTTTCAAATTCCTAGCTAAATGTAGCTCCTGAAGAGCCAGAAAAATTGGATGTGACTGAGACAATCCCATGATTAAAAATTTACTTTCGGTTCGCAGTTTCCCCCCGAAACTTTACCTTTTGTTCGCTATTTCCGTGAAACTTTATTGTCCCAATTTACCCCGGGAACTTACCAGTGCACTGCCCCTGACTGCAGGAGTTCTGAGTCTTTTCTGGTTCCCCGTATGGGCCACCATTTGTCGCGTCCCCCTCAACCAGCAAGGACGACGCAACTCGCAAAAACTCTTCCCCAGCAGTTGATTCAGGTCCCTTGAAAACAGTCTTCCGAATTGCCCGGGCAGACCCAACCAACAGGCTAAATACTATATGAACAGCCAATCAAGTAAAGCCACGTGGTGCTATCTTAGAGGCCCACGTATGCGGAAGCAAGCCAGATCAGCAGTCTTGGCCAAATATGGACTTGTTTACCACAGAGAGTGCACACCATCGGGTTGGTGGAATGCGGAAACCAGTGCCATTTTTAGGGCGTGGCACATCGCAGCTCTCTACAGTTTTGTTTTTGAGACAGGGTTTCTCTGTGTAGCCCTGGCTGTCCTGGACTCATTTTGTAGACCAGGCTGGCCTTGAACTCTCAGAGATCCACCTGCCTCTGCCTCCCAAGTGCTGGGATTAAAGGTGTATGCCACCATGTCTGGCAATTACAAACAGCTATAAACTGTCATGTGGGTGCTGGGATTTGGGATCTTTGGAAGAACAGCCAGTGCTCTTAACCGGTGAGCCATCTCTCCAGTTCTTATAAATTTTCTTTAGTCTTTTTTTTTTTTTTTTTTTTTTGGTTTTTCGAGACAGGGTTTCTCTGTGTAGCCCTGGCTGTCCTGGACTCAATTTGTAGACCAGGCTGGCCTCGAACTCGCAAAGATCCGCCTGCCTCTGACTCCCAAGTGCTGGGATTAAAGGCGTGCGCCACCACTGCCCGGCTTTTTTTTTTTTAAGATTTTCGAGACAGTGTTTCTCTGTATACCATGGCTATCCTTAAACTCACGCTATAGACCAGACTGGGATTACAGGTGTGTGCCACCCTGCCTTGCTATTTTGTGTTTTTAATGTTTTAAGTATAACATGTCATGGGGAGTTCCTTTTCTGGACTGATCTATTCAGAGTTTTATAGGTCTCCTGTATCTGCAGGATTGGGAGTTCTATTATTTGATTGAAGGTATTCTTTATGCCTTTGCAATGGTGTTATTTTCCTCCTTCTATGCCCATAATCCACAAGTTAGACCTTTTTATGCTCTCCCAGAGCTCTTCCTTTCTCTACTCATATTTCCTTTTAAATTTATCATGACCTGTACTGAGTGATCCTTTTTACCTTGTCTTCCATCCCTGATTCTCTCTCTCTTCTTTCTTTCCTTTTGAAACCCAAATGTAGTTTTAGTCTCAAAGATCTTTTTAGAGACATATTGCAGCTACTAAAACTAAGCACAGAGACTTTTCATCTGAAAGGGGACCACGTTGCTTTCTCTTTTGTTTGTTCATTCTGTTCCCCTTTCATTAAAAATACATACTTTTTTTTTAAATACTTTATTTTTTTTTCTTCAAGTTACATCTCAGTCACAAACCCCTCCCTATTCCCCCTTCCAATCCCGCCCTTCCACCCTCTTCCCCCCAGAAGTTTCCCCTTTCAGTCCAACAGATGGTTCCTTCTCTTATAACAATAAATACTATACAAAACAACAGATATAAATATGCCACATTTATGAGAGTTAAATGGCCCAGTATACCTTCCCAATGTCCAGTTTATACCTATTTGGCCCCTGACTTTAACATTCTACTATCTAACCATCTCCATGAGTTTAAAGGTCTATATCTGACTCAACATTCATACTAACTTGCAACACACTTTTAAGAGTATCTTTTTAGATCTATAACAACCTCTTGATTCCTAAACAACTCAAAATTTAACTATGACACTCTAGCTGTCTATTCTTCAACCACCTCAGAGACCTGAGAGGGATAAATA
>CAJQZJ010000817.1:1621558-1635837 GCA_907164525.1 Lophiomys imhausi | reverse complement strand
TTTTTTTTTTTTTTTTTTGGTTTTTCAAGACAGGGCTTCTCTGTGTTGCCCTGACTATCCTGGAACTCACTCTGTAGACCAGGCTGACCTTGAACTCAGATCCGCCTGCCTCTGCCTCCCAAGTGCTGGAATTAAAGATGTGCACCACCACACCCAGCAATTACAGACAGCTGTGAACTGCCATGTGGGTGCTAGGATTTGAACCCAGGTCCTTTGGTAGAGCAGCCAGTGCTCTTAACTGCTGAGCCATCTCTCCAGCCCCATATCTCTCTCTCTCTCTCTCTCTCTCTCTCTCTCTCTCTCTCTCTCTTTCATTCTTTCTTTCTTGGTTTTTAGAGACAAGGTTTGCCTGTGTAGACTTGACTATTCTCGAATTACTTTGTAGACCATACTGGCCTTGAACTCACAGAGATCCACCTGTTTCTGCCTCCCAAGTACTGGGATCAAAGGTGTACACCACCACTCTGGGAGTAAAACTGCCTCTGAGTTTCATGAGCTGAACTGCTGCAAACCCAAATCCACTTGCTGCCTCTCAACTCACTTTCTCAAATGTACAACTGAACAGAACTCAGAGATCTGCATGCATCTGCCTCCTAAATGCTGAGACTAATGGTATATTAATGGTCCACCATTCCTGGACCTATGTTGCATGAACTATTAATATTTATAATTGATATATATGATTACTAAGGTGGTGGAATTATTCCTTAACCCATCATTTACTAAATAAACACACAGAGACCTGTTAGATTCTTTAATAAGCCTTAAGCACTGGGGCTGGGCAGATCTTAACCCTCTAAGCTAGCTTTCTACCTCCCAGCCCAAACCCCATAGGACTTATACATGCTCCATTTGGTCTGGTTCTCTCCATCATAGTAATTCTCAGAACACATGTTTCCAGCTATGTGAACTTCTGATCCTCCATGCTAACCCATGGCACCTGCCTTTCTTCCTCCTCCCTTTCTCTTCCTCCTGTTAACTCTCTGACCCACAAGTCCTCAAACCCTAGCCCTACCTACCTCTCTTCTCTACCCAGTTCAGGCAAAGGCAACTTTATTTGGCCAATCAGAGATAATTTGGGAGGCAAGATTGCACAGCATCATTTTGGGTAGGGAATATTTGCTGGAACAGTAAGGAACACAGGGGGCAAGCAATTAACATTTGAATACAAGCAGCTTTCAGATAAACTCCAATAGACCTAAACTTTTTTTTCACTTGAAACTAGCTCTATACCACACTGGCCTTGAACTCAGAAATCTGTGTGCCTCTGTCTCCTGGGATTAAAGGTATGTCTGTATCCTAGCTGAGTCACATAAACCTAGAATGTCTTTGGATGTGATCTCTTGCCAGAGCAGCCATGTTCTGAATTAAAATTCCTCTACAATCATATAAAATATCTGTGTTTTCTGATGCTCTTAAGCAAACCCTATGAACAGCTTGTTTAACCCCCTGGAGCATGACCCACAAGTTGAGAACCTATGAACTCAGATATCCAGGCTTGTGGACTGAACAACTACTGGATTCTTGGCCTTTCCATTCACAGCCAACCATTTTTGGTTGTGATCCACAGCCTGCAAGTCATTCTAATAAATCTCCTTTATATACATATATATATATATATATATATATATATATAGAGAGAGAGAGAGAGAGGAGAGAGAGAGAGAGGAGAGAGAGAGAGAGAGAGAGAGAGAGAGAGAGAGAAAGATTCATTCCCTAAGTCCTGTTACTCTAGAGAATCCTGAGTAACACACTATGATATAATGAGGAATATGAGGATTCAAAATTCTTCAGTACTGGTACAAATCTTATAAGATTGTACCCGCTGTGTATAAGCAGGTTTTGAAGATCTCAATTCGTGAAACAACTCTGAATCTAGAATGTGAATTTCCAGCACGGGAAGCTAGAGACCCAAAGAGCTTGCAAGAGGCTCTGAGAACCCAGAGTTCCTCTTGCTCTGAGCTTTTATTGGAAACAGCTACATCCAAAGATACAATATAATCTTCAAACCATGTCTACAAGGAATATAGTGTTTTGCTTAATACATCACCAGAGAAAACAAAGACAATGAAGAATAGAAAGAAAATACATGTGAATATAACAAACCTGTATGTGTTAAGAATTAGCACATCCTTAGCCGGGCGGTGGTGGCGCACGCCTTTAATCCCAGCACTTGGGAGGCAGAGGCAGGCGGATCTTTGTGAGTTCGAGGCCAGCCTGGTCTACAAAGCGAGTCCAGGACAGCCAGAGATATTCAGAGAAACCCTGTCTCGAAAAACCAAAAAAAAAAAAAAAAAAAAAAAAGAATTAGCACATCCCCACTTCCTCAAGGGAAACATCTGTTGTACAGAGAATTTCATTTGTCCTTAGTGTGCCTCAGGGCAGAGTACTCTAGACATAGAATATATTTCTTTCTATGCAAGGCTGTTGCCAGCCAGGTGTGATAGCTCATACCTGTGACCCAATACTAAGGAAAGGGAAACAGAAAGATGAGGGGGTCCATGCCAAGGTCATCCTTGGTTCTATAGTAAGGTTGAGAACAGTCTGGTTCATATGAGAAGCTATCAAAGACAAGCAATGACAACAAAAGGATTCTACAGAAAAAATGCAATTGTTTCATATTCCTAAATAGAGAACTAAACCACATTTCTTGTATGACACCCAACTTACATATTTTTACAGGGTATTTGTATATGTTGTTTAATAAATGAAACCAGGACATGTATGGACTTCAGTCATTCCAAGACTTACCTATATAATGCAATATTTTATATGCAGAAGATACCTACAGGAAACTATCCAAACATGTTTGTGCCTCATCACTTCATTCTTTTCTATCTGTCCTGTGTCACAAGACTTCAATCTGTTTCCTTGACAGTGTCCTTTATGGAGTACTCCTTTTCATCTCCCCCAACCTCCCCCCATTATGGAATTGTGTCTGTTTCTATAGCTGATACTTGTGTATGTTTTTTCAGAAATCAAGGGTGTTTAGTGTTCTTCTTAGACTTCTCTCAGGAAGAGTGAAAACACTTGGACTGTACTCAACACAATTCATACAGAGATATGATTTGGAAATCTGTAGTAACTTGGTGTCAGTTGGTAAGAATTTCTCCCCTTGTTGAGCCCAAAACGGACTCTTAGATTCGAGGGGACTGAGGAATCACCAGGACTGGAGACAATGCACAAGCAAGAGGTTTATTCACCAGCACACTGGGGTCTGCACTCACCGAGTCCCCATACAAGGGGAGGGAGGCGACTGGAGTTAAAATTTCTTTCAGGTTTTATACATTTATACATTTCAGCAAGGCAGAATTAAGCAACAGTACCTTCAGCTAGCTTTCATTGGTTAACATATCTGTCTTTAAAATTGATTGGTGCTGGCTAAGGGAGAAGGAACTTGGGACCAGGGATGATGACTTTGGCCCCTGGTGCAAGCTGGGGAGTTTCCAAACGGGGGAGGGGGTACTATTGTTTTTCAGTTTGTAATTCTGGGAACAAGCTGACCTGAGCTTCAAGGCCTACTTAAGTTCCCAGGCTTTTTAAAGCCTAATTAAAGTTTGGTCAAGTGAGTTTTGTCCTAACACCCTTTGTATCTCATTACCTAATTTTTAAAAAAGATTTATTTATTTCATGTGTATGAGTGTTTTGCGTACATGTGTATATGTGTATGGCATGCATGCAGTGCCTGTGGAGGCAGAAGAGTGCATCTGACTACCTCCCTACCCTACCCCCCATGCCTGGAACTGGAGTTACAGACAGTGGTGAACCACCATGTAAGTGCTGAGAATTGAACTTAGGTCCTTTGGAAGAGCATCCAATGCTTTGAAACTTTGAGCCATCTCTTTAAATTTCTGGGTTTTATGTTATTAAGTGTTAGTTGGGCTCAGTGTCTGTCTTAGTACCCCAGAGGCTGAGGCTAGAGGATTGCAAGCTCCAGGCCAGCATGGATACTGCATAAGATGAGAGTAGAGAAGTGTAGCCTGGCTCAGGGTTTAGACCCTGTACTGGCCAGTCTCTTGGTCCTAATCATAGCCTCAGAATCCCAACCCAAACACCAAGCAGTGTGGAATAATCTAAAACACTGCTTTGGAATGTTAAGACTTACATGAGTAGAATAGAAAACCATGTGTTTTGCTTTCTCTTGCTCTCTCCCAGTTGTCACTTTTGTTTTATTTTTTAACTTTTAGCCTACCAGTTCTTTCAGTGTCCTTCATTTTTGTGCTTTTTATATTTTTCACAATTTATGCTGAATTTAAAAAAATGAATTTTTTTTAAGGTTTTTCAAGACAAGGTTTCTCTGTGTAACAGTTCTGGCTGTCCAGGAACTCACTCTGTAGACCAAGCTGGCCTCGAACTCACAGAGATCAACCTGCCTCTGCCTGAGTGTTGGGATCAACGGGATGTGCCCCTGTGCACTACTATGTCTGCCCAAGATGATGATGATGATGATTATCATTATTAAGAGTTTTTTAAAAATTACTTTTGTTGGGCGTGATATCACATGCCTTAATTCCAGCACTCAGAAGTCAAAGGCAGGCAGATTGGAGGTCAGCCTGGTCTACAAAACTAGTTCCAGGACATCCAAGGCTATTATACGGAGAGATCCTGTCTCAAGAAACCTAAATAAATAAGTAAATAAAATTAAAATTAAATAAATAAATAAAATTTACTTTTATGTGTGTGATTGCTTTGTCTGCATGGATGTCGGTCCACCAAATACACTCATTGTCTAAAGAGGCTAGAAGACAGCATCAGATCTCCTGGAACTGAGATTACAGACAATTGCTAGCTGCTTTGTAGTCACTAGGAACTGAACCCAGGTCCTCCGAAAGAGCAGTATTGAGCCATCTCACTATCCCTCAACCCCAGGCAGATTCTTACTGTTTAGGAACAATAATTAAGTTGATACCTGAAGATAAGAGCTAGCTATGTAGTTTTCTACAGAGAGGTCTAATGATGGAATAGGCTACATAGTTAACTGTAAGCTTGGAAAGGCTTCGGGACATTTTCAGATTAGAAAGGAAGCTAGCAAGATTGACACATAGTGATAATACCAAAAAGGTTCATCCAGACTATGAAGAACTTTATCAATATCATAGAACTATAAGTTTGCATTTTACTCTAATTTAAAAGCTACCAAGCCAGGCTTGGTGGTGTACACCTTTAATCCCAGCACCTTGGAAGCAGAGGCAGGCATATCTCTATTAGTTTAAGGTCAGCCTGGTCTACAAAATGAGTCTAGAACAGCCAGGGCTTTGTTACACAGAGAAACCCTGCTTGAAAAACAATAAATAAATGCTACTAAAAATTTAAGCAGGGATAGCAAATTATAATTTAAATCAGTTAATGAAAACATTAAAACTGAGATCAGTTTTATACTTTTATGTTCCTTTTCTGATTTATTAGATTTAGATTCCATTAATCTGGTGTAATTTGAACATTTTTAATTTTCACAACTATTTAACATGATATTTATCCCCACCAAAGTTTGACAACCATTGTTTAAAAAAATATCAGAGTTAGAAATTATTAGGAAGAGATTTGTAACAGATTTAAGCATGGTGATTAACTGGAAAATGCTCAGTGAGTGAATCATTCACACTCAACGGTTGGTGTGGATTTCTCTGGAGAACATCACCAAGAATCATTCATTTTGAAATTTTCCCTTTTTCGCTCCTAGGTGAGTTTTCATTATTTTCTGATCTCAGATACTGATTTTATGTTTTAATGTAAGAAATCATTCTAAGATATGTGAATATATATAATTATTATTATTGCAAGTATCATACCTGATGCCTAAGTTATTTTTCTTTTATTTTGGATAGCAGCATCTGTTGTTTTTAACAAAATCTCAATTGTTCGGTTTTACCAATGAAGACTCTGGAACCAGGTGCTATGGTGAAAGCTTGCTAGCTCAGAGAGACACACAAAGCACCCAGCTGACCTTCCTCCTCAGCCAACATCATAGAAGGCAACTCTCCTCCAAGCCTTCCCAAAATCCCTCAAACTGAATGTCCCTCCCCACTACTTCCTGTGTATCTCTCTGTTCTCCTGACTCTATGTTTTTTTTCTATGTTCACTCCCTGCCAACCGGTTGCTTGCTCTGCCTGTTTACCTATGGCTGACTTTATTTAACCCTGTTTACAATATTCAAGCAGAAAGCTCTTGGATTAAAGGTGTGTGCTAGGGCTGAGCCACACCACAACTAGAACTAGGTTTTTCCAGTAAACAACACAATCTCAGGGTTCACAGTGTGATCAAATATCCTGCAGCAAGTATCAAAATCACTTTAGTTTAGTTTTTTTTTTTTTTTTACCATGGGGAAGTATAGAATAACATAGAATGGAAAATAGTATTATTTTAATGAAACTATGTAATAAGTTTTGCTGTGAAAGGTAGGTATTTATGTGCGTGAGATGTAGTAAGCAATATATGGAAAATACTAATATATACTTATTTCTTACAGATATTATTTCCTTGTCTTTTCTTCTGTATTCTATTTCTCTGAAATTATTTGCTGTTCTCTTTCAGGCTCACCTTCTAGGTGTCTGAATAAGGACTTATCTTCAAAATAGCACACTAAGCAATCAGAATTGTCTCGATGAGAAATGAGTGACAGCTTTGAAATTGGGCCCCTAAGACTAATTCTAGAAACTGTTTGGAAGTCAAAGACAGGTTAGAGAAGGAACAAGGAAATCAGAAGGAATATTACAGGCAAGAGATGATAATATGTGACAAAATGTCCATTTTCAGCCCACATGCTTACTTATCTCAGCATCCAAGAGGTTATTCTACAGAGAAGCCCTATACATGTGAGGAATGTGGCAAAGCCTTCAGACGAGCCTCCCATCTGTCTCAGCATCGGAGTATCCATACCAGTGAGAAACCCTATGAATGTAAGCAGTGTGGGAAAACCTTTAGTCGTGATTCTCAGCTAAGTCTTCATCAGAGACTTCATACTGGGGAGAAACCCTATGCATGCAAGGAATGTGGAAAGTCTTTCACTCAAAGCTCACAACTTATTTTACACCATAGAATTCATACTGGTGAAAAACCATATAAGTGTGAAGCATGTGGGAAAGCCTTTATTCGAAGCTCACAACTCAGCCGACATCAGAAGGTCCACACTGGTGAGAAACCTTTTGAATGTCAAGAATGTGGAAAGGTTTTCACTCAGAATTCACAGCTCACTCTGCACCAGAGACTCCACACTGGTGAGAAGCTTTATAACTGTAAAGAATGTAGGAAGGTCTTTACTCAGCTTTCACAACTTATTCTCCATAGAAGAATTCATACTGGTGAGAAACCCTATGAATGTAAAGAATGTGGGAAGGCTTTTATTTGTGGCTCACAGCTTTCGCAGCATCAGAAAATTCATAATGGAGAAAAGCCATATGAATGTAAGGAATGTGGAAAAGCTTTTATTCGAGGCTCATTACTTATGCAACATCAAAGAATTCATACTGGCGAAAAAACCCTATAAATGTGACGAATGTGGAAAGACTTTTATCCGTGGTTCCCAACTTACTCAACATCAGAGGGTTCATACTAACGAAAAGCCTTATGAATGTAAGGAATGTGGAAAGACATTTGGTCATGGCTCACAACTTACTCAACATCAGAGAATTCATACTGGTGAGAAACCCTATCAATGTAAAGAGTGTGGGAAGGCCTTTAATCGTGGATCACTCCTCACTCGACATCAGAGGATTCACACTGGTGAAAAACCCTATGAATGTAAAGAGTGTGGAAAAAATTTTGTTCGGGGCTCAGAACTTACTCAGCATGAGAGAATCCACACTGGTGAGAAGCCCTATGAATGTAAGGAATGTGGGAAATCTTTTATTCGTGGCTCACAGCTTACTCAACATCAGAGAATCCATAGTGGTGAAAAACCTTATGAATGTAAAGAATGCAGGATATCCTTTACTCAGAGTTCACATCTTTCTCAACATCAGAGACTTCATACTGGTGAGAAACCCTACGTATGTAGTGAATGTGGGAAAGCCTTTGCTCGTGGATTACTGCTTATACAACATCAGAGAATTCATAGTGGTGAAAAACCATATCAGTGTAGGGAATGTGGGAAGGCCTTTATTCGTGGTTCACAGCTCATGCAGCATCAGAGAACTCACACTGGAGAAAAACCTTATGAATGCAAGGAATGTGGGAAGGCCTTCGGGCTTGGCTCTCAACTTACTCTACATCAGAGAATCCATACAGGTGAGAAGCCCTATGAATGTAAAGAATGTAGAAAAGCCTTCACTCAGAGCTCACATCTTTCTCGGCACCAACGAATTCATACTGGTGAGAAACCATATCAGTGTAAAGAATGCGAGAAGGCCTTTACTCGTGGGTCACAATTAATGCAACATCAGAGAATTCATATCAGTGACAAATCTTCTGACTGTAAGGAATGTGGAATAGACTCTAATCATCATTCACAAATTTTTATATGAGTTAATTTATTCTTTGCAATTAACATAACTTCCCGGGCCATTCTAACTTCCCGGGCCATTCATTACCAGTGAAGAATTATTACAAATGTGAATGTGCATGAAGTTCAGCATTTTAAATTTTATATGGGAGGATAGAAATGCTGATATAATCCACATAGGAAAACTTTTTGTGTACAATCATTTTAGCAAATTAAAATAGAAAGTGATTCTCTTGCTATGGTTTAGAAAGGTCTTTAGCAGAGAAAATGCCTCTGTCAACATTATTGTGGTCCTATCAATTGGTTTCCTTTGTGATATTTGTTCTAAGGAACCTTACCTTGGTTTAATCATTTGTAAGATAGATCTAAGACCAATTTTTTAAAATACAATTCTTCTAATTCTAAGTATCTTAACATGTAAAAGCACTTAGAACAGTGACTTGAACATAACATATCATAAATATTGGTGCTATTTTCATTATGATTTTAGAAGATTTGCATGAAATTACATATGAATGTAGTTAACATTAAGAAATCTTTCATTATTATTTGTCTTAGACAAATTATTTGGGTAGGAGCATTATATACTGACATCAGCATGGGAAAGCTCTCATTCAAATCTTACATATTTATTATAGAAGGAACTTATACTATAAAGAAACCTTTGGTATTAGTGGGTTATTGAGCACCACTGTTACAGAATTTAGGAGCAGTGTGATTGGTCACAAAGTCCCAAAACTTGTGTTTTGCCATCTCTGACTTCAACTCAAGAATATTGCTTATACATGATGAACCAAATACTTAAGATAAATCTAGGAAAGTAAAAAACTTGAATATGTAGGTCTTTAATTAAACTGAAAGTCAAAATTTACATTCATATAATATTTACAGTGGAAAAATTTGATGAATTTGTATCAGAGACTGCTCTTCTACCCAGTTTTCCTTTCCTCTTTTGTCACAAAACCTAGGCAAAAACAAACAAACAAAATCCCTATCTCAGTCTCCATTTCAGGTCAACAAGATGAAAATGGTGTTCGTTTGAGTAGAACATTTAAGAAATCCTTCCTCTCTGTTTCTTTTCCCTTCTTAACACTGTAGCCATCTGAGGTGGATGGAGCCCCATGGTCTCAGGAAGATTTTGAAAGTGGTGTCTGGGTGTTATGGATGGTGGAGTCTGCAACCCTGCTGATTTTGTTAATAGTCATGCCAACTCTGTTCTGCCTATGTATTTATTTATTTAAAATTAAAGTAACCCTTATACTTTATGATGCTCTCCTAGTTCTCTGAACAATAAAACTTCTCTTAAGGGCATAAAATAATGTTTTACCTGGAAGCAGGATGCTGTGGATAAATGGAATCTCAAATATGGCATTAGTATAAGGCCGTGGAGAGTGAGCTACAAAACTGAATATTATTATTTTTCAGGCAGGACATTTGGCCAACTTTCATCCTACTGTCTTGTAAGCCAGGCTTTGTCCATTCTAGGCTGCAATGTTAGAGGAAATGACAGGAATGATACTGAGCATGCATGTTCAGAATTTCTTACTGTTTAAGAAATGTCTTGTAAAAGACATCAATTCAAATTAGCTGTAGTCATGACAATAGTGATATTGTTTATTTTTTTAAAGAGGTGTAGCCAGAGATGGTGGCCCATGTCTTTAATCCCAACACTTAGGAGGAAGAGTCAGGTGGATCTCTATGAGTTTGAGGCCAGCCAGGGCTACATAGTGAATTCCAGAACAGCTGGGCTGCATACAAAGATCCTATCTCAGAGAGAGACAGAGGCAAAGATGCTACCTATGACTACAACTGTTTGATCTTTTTTTGTGTTTGTTTATTTGGAGACAAGGTTTTTCTTTATAGCCCTGACTGTCCTGCACTCACTCTGCAGTTCCTCAAGGCTGGCCTTGAACTCACAGAGATCCACCTGTCTCTGCCTCCCAAGTGCTGGGATTAAAGGTATGGGCACCCATGCCTGGTATGTTTGATCTTCTTAACTGAAACCAATTGACTGACTTAAAGGAAGAACATGGACAAAGAATAAGACCATAGCCTATGCCTATAAAGGTAAGCAGGTATGTAAAAAAACAAAAACCTTGAATTATTTGGGGTATATCTGTAAGCAATCTTAACAGGATATGGGAAAATAAATATAGAATATGTTAGATGTAATTATAGTAGGCATGGTGGCATACCTGGAACCCTGGCACTTGCTGGTGAAGGTAAGGAGCTGAGGCAGGAGGATTTAAGGTTCTGGTCATACTAAATAGTAAATTCTGAACAATTTTAGACTATATAATGAAACCCTGTCTCCAAGATATGGTAATAGAGTGAAAAGGTCATTTAAAAAGAGATTCAGTCCATAAAAAAGAATAGGGCCAAGATTAGAAAGGCTAAAATAAAGTTTATAGAAAGAACATTCCAGGAAGGTTTTCCTATGTGGATTATATTAACACTTCTATTTTCCCATCGAAATTCTCAAATGCTGAACTTCACCATACAGATACGTTCCATATTCACATAACAGGGCATTGGTGTATTTGAGGAACATCAAAGGATCTTAAGAGTTCTATACAGGGGAGTGATAGAACAGGAGGTCAGAGGGAGAACCAAGGGCTATGTCTTTTAAGCATTTTTTTACTTTATTCTGAATGAAATGCCCAGCCATTGGGGGTTTTGAGCAAAGACATGATATGATGTATAGGTTTCTTTGAAGATAAAATATGCTGATGGCCTAGAACACTGGTTCTCAACCTTCCTAATGCTGTGACTTTTTAATACAGTTCCTCATGTTATAGTGACCCCAAACCATAAAATTATCTTGTTGCTACTTCATAACTGTAATTTTGCTACTGTTATGAATCACAATGTAAGTAAATAGAAGCCAACTTTTGTTTAATGGTCGGGGGTTGGGTATGAGAAGACAAGTCTTAGGTAAATTTAACTCATGTTTTGGTTCTCAGCAATTAGAAAGGTGCTGTATCCCATCAGATAAGATGGAGGAAGCACAGTTCCAACTTAGAGGGAAAATGAGATTTCAGTTTTGGACATGTTAATCATATGTGTATGTCTTTGTATCTGCCCTCTCTAGCTCTAAGGGGCTGTTCATCTTGAGGTGGCTCTTAGAGAACAAATGAAAATACAAACTTTGCAGTTGGATGTGTACCAGCTTGTACTATCCCAGAGTAAATATTAATAGCTATTAGTTACACATATTTGAAATCCTGAAGTAGAATGGGAACATGAATGTAAAGAACAAGGACTAAGCCACACAGTGGTGGCGCATGCCTTTAATCCTAGCACTCGGGAGGCAGAGGCAGGGAGATCCCTGAGTTCAAGGCCAGCCTGGTCTACAGAGTGAGTTCCAGCTCACAGAGAAACAAACCCTGTCTTAAGAAACCAAAACAACAACAAAACAAAAACCAAGAACTGAACTGTGTTGTATCAAGAACTGTGTTCAATGGGCGTAGTGGCGCAGGCCTTTAATCCCAGCACTCGGGAGGCAGAGGCAGGCGGATCTCTGTGAGTTCGAGGCCAGCCTGATCTACAAAGCGAGTCCAGGACAGCCAGGGCTACACAGAGAAACCCTGTCTCGAAAAGCCAAAAAAAAAAAAAGAATACAAGCCGGGTGGTGGTGGCGAACACCTTTAATCCCAGCACTTGGGAGGCAGAGGCAGGCGGATCACTGTGAGTTCGAGGCCAGCCTGGTCTACAAAGTGAGTCCAGGACAGCCAGGGCTACACAGAGAAACCCTGTCTTGAAAAACCAAAAAAAAAAAAAAAAAAAAAAAAGAACTGTGTTCAAGAAAAGTAAAGCAAAGGAGCTAAGATGGGGGTGTCAAAGAGATGAGAGGAAACCAAAGACTAGACGTCAGAAACTAAGTTAAGGTGAATAGGGTAATCAGTGGTAATGGACTACTGGCAGATTAAATGATGAGGCTTGAAAGATGGCAGTCGGACTCAGCAAAATTGGCATTGTTACATAACTGTGAGAAAACTTAGGGAGATTTATTGTTTTGGGGTAAGTGTAAAAGACTGAAAAGAATATAATTGAATATGATGAATATACACACATCACTTAGGGAGCAAGCAACACAAAGTGAGTGCTACACTGAGAGCATGTCTCAGGGCAGGTGTGGCTGTCCCAAGACTGACAGTGACACTGAAGCATGCTTCCCAGATCCTGGAATTCACCAGCCAGGGCTTAAGGAAATGGAAAGCCATATTTGAGACCACAGAGGAGCTATTTAAAAGCCAAGCCAGGAGGGCAGGAGAGATGGCTCAGTGGTTAAGAGCACTGACTGCTCCTCCACAGGACCCGGGGTTCAATTCCCAGCACACACATGGCAGCTCACAACTGGTGTCTAACTCCAAGATCTAAGCATCCTCACATATACGTGCAGGTAAAACACCAATGCACATAAAATAAATTGCTAAAAAGTAGCCAAGGCTTTACATGTTACAAAGACAGAAGGAGGGAGATGGCAAGAAATTCAGGCAATGGTGGTGTACATAGTAAAGGCTGGAGACATGGCAGGAAATCACTCCCACCTGCCAGGTTGGTCCTGTACATGAATGAGTGTGAAGCTGGTGGGTTGGCTAAAAGGGCTTTATTCAAAAGGTGTGTTTGTGCATGGGGTACATGTGGGTGCACCTAAAATTTCCTGTAAAGAACAGGAAGTACACTCTGTTGAAACTGTACTTTTTAATTATTAAACATTTATTAATAAGTATATTCACTTATAACAAATATAAACACTTAACTACTATTCCTATAAATTCCTACAACCCCTATGAATGCCTTCAACCCCTAAGACCTAACCACTAAACCTATTGATAGCTATTACAACTATTTTCATAACCTTTTAGAAGGATACGGTCTCTGGGGCAGGTCCTCAGTTGTCAGGAACACAGTCTCTGTGGTAGACCCTTTAATGCACTTAGCAGTCTTTCTTCTGGGATATCTCAGACATAGATTCATCAGGGCAAATTGGCTATGGTGGTTGCACCTTAAATAAGGCTTGAGGCTGGTCCCCAAGTTACTGTCATCTTGATCACTGAGCATCAGTTGAATATTCGATCTGTTGCATTTAGGAAAGGGAATATTTGTGCTATGGTTGCCTTGTCCTCTGTACATTTTCTTTTTTTTTTTTTTTTGGTTTTTCGAGAGAGGGTTTCTCAGTGTATCCTTGGCTGTCCTGGACTCACTTTGTAGACCAGGCTGGCCTCGAACTCACAACGATCCACCTGCCTCTGCCTCCCAAGTGCTGGGATTAGAGGCGTGCGCCACCACTGCCCACCTGTACATTTTCTCTAACTCTAAATTGAGTGTCTAGTGAGGTTTTCTTGGGGATAAGAAGAGCTCTTTTAGAAAGTTGCTGTCTATGGCTGGAGGCAGTCACTCAAGAAACTCATGGCAACCCCTAACTGTAAAGAACAAAAGTCACACCTGGCCACACAGGCAAAGAAAAGTGTCTTTGGGACTAAGTCAGATTTTGCACATCCCCTCTTGATCATGAAAGCTCCATTTATCCACCTAGGTAGTTTCTCAGGCTCTAGGGCCATGCTTTGGCATGTAAGGCCCCAGCTGAACAGAACAACTCTAGGTGCTCAGGAAAGAAGCCCTGTTCCCTGATTCGTAGGATGGATTCCTTGGGGGAGAGTGCACAGGCACCCACAAAGTAGACTTAACTCCCATGATGCTCACTGTGCTGCTTGTGCTCCCCCCTTTGCCTCTTTGACCCTTCTCAACTTCTCTGATCCCAAGATCATCCACCTAGACCAACTGCACCACCCGTGTGTGTGTGTGTGTGTGTGTGTGTGTGTGTGTGTGTGTGTGTGTG
>CAJQZJ010000817.1:1611319-1621548 GCA_907164525.1 Lophiomys imhausi | reverse complement strand
GTGTGTGTGTGTGTGTGTGTGTGTGTGTGTGTGTGTGTGTGTGTGTGTGTGTGTGTGTGTGTGTTAGGGTAGGGGGAGTAATTGGTTCTGCAAAGTCTCATAAAATATCCCTAAGCCACCATGATGGTCGATGTGATACAGACACCAGGATGTGCAAATCTGACAGCTAGGCTATAAATCAGTACCAGCTAGGGGAGCAACTGGCAAAGATTATATACTCCATTCTCAGGATTTTCCTCAAGAATGAACAACTCTGTTTGGGCCATTTCTGCCACCGTTGTGGTAGCCATGCTTCATGATATGGGGTGGACACAGTGAGCTCTTTTATGTGAAGAGAAACTACCTGAAGTGGTAGGTTTCAGAAAGGGAAATGCACTATGCAAGGATTGGTGCTTCTGAAGGATATGAAGATTCCTGGTGATATCAGCTGGAAACTGACCCTATGTCAGGTGCCTCCCTTCAGTCTTGGACCAAAACAGACACTGAGCAGGGACCCGAGCCCCAGAGGCCACTGGTGCTAAGAGCCCTCAAGGAAATGTCAATATGAGTATCACCAGAATGTAAAGTGCAACGGCTGTCCCGTGGGACACAAATAGAATTGGGATCCCAGACAGAATGTGTAACAGCATATATTGGAAATGGTAAAAACAAGTATCCCAAGAGTGACAGTTGAGGTCAAAACATGCTTCTAAGAGCCCACAGTACTCCAACAAGAATAAGGAAACAATATTTTGGACCATAAGAGGAACAATTCTGGAGGCCAAGATCTTTGATTTTTAAGTAAGCAAGCCCATATCTTGGACCAGCACCCAATCTACTTATCCACGTGCCACAAAAGCTAGTTTTCTCAGTGAAAATTGTGACTGCCATGTGGTCCATGCCTTTAATCCCAGCACTAGAGAGAGAAAGAGGATCTCTGAGTTTAAGGCAAGTCTGGTCTATACAGCAAGTTCCAGGCTAAAGTATGTAGCTAAAGTTACATATCAAGACCTTATTTTTTCTTTTTTTTTTTTTTTTGGTTTTTTGAGACAGGGTTTCTCTGTGTAGCCCTGGCTGTCCTGGACTCACTTTGTAGTTCAGGCTGGCCTTGAAATTGCAAAGATCCACCTGCCTCTCCCTCCTGAGTGCTGGGATTAAAGGCGTGCACCACCACGTCCGGCCTCAAGACCTTATCTTAAAAAAAAAAAGCACAGCCGGGCGGTGGTGGCGCACGCCTTTAATCCCAGCACTTGGGAGGCAGAGGCAGGCGGATCTTTGTGAGTTCGAGGCCAGCCTGGTCTACAAAGCGAGTCCAGGACAGCCAGAGATATTCAGAGAAACCCTGTCTCGAAAAAACCAAAAAAAAAAAAGCACAAAATATGGAAGCCAGAAGTCTAGGTTCTGTAAGGCCATCTAAACAGTAAAGTGGAAATTAAATGGTAGGGGTGAAAAAAATGTTCAGATGAAATGAAAAGTGATATTGTTCTTATATAAAGGGTGTCCAAGGACCAGGTGTGGTGGCATACACTTTCAATCCCAGCACTCAAGAGACGGAGGCAGACAGATTTCTGTGAGTTTGAGGCCAGCCTGGTCTACAAAGAGAGTTTCAAGATATCAGTGCTACACAGAGAAACTGTGTCTCAAAAAAAGACTGTCTAACGATGTGTACATACCATCCCATGTGAACCATCCAGCCCTATGACCACATAGGTCATTGAAACTGAAGCTATCTTGTGTAAAGATGGAATGGAAACTCAAGTCTGTGACAGTCACATTCTTTCTTTATTAAGAAGTATGGAAAAGAAAGAATCCTTGGGATGATGTCCTTTAACTGAGGAAACCTTTTGTTCATAAGAGTGACAGAGGGAAAAGAAGTTCTGTAAAGGGCTTGAAAGGCAAAGAGAACATTGCAAATGTGGTCACTCAGGAGAAACCACTCCCTGAGGTCAGGTGAGTACTGAATATAGTGGCAAAATGAATCAACTGGCTATAACAGCCTGTATATTTGTTCACAACAGTGTGTCCAAGTTGTATTTTCTTCCCCATTATTGCATTCTTGGAACTGGGGGACAATGTTGTAAATACTTTCTTCAACTTGTTTGTTCTTATTCTTTGGTCTAAATTGAACTCCCCATGAGATTTCTTTCATTGGGGACAGTATTGTTGATTTCTTTTGAGAAAAAAATTTCTTTATACGTGAGCAGGGACTTCCTACTCTTGCTGGTGTAAATAAACTACCCAACTCACAGAACTCTTTATAAATGTAAACAAGAATTGCAACCAGAAAAAAAATGTCACAAGTGCCCACCAAGGCCAAACAAACACTCAGTATTGCAGAGGCTTCTGAGACTCCTCCTTGGGGCTTAATAATAAAGACACAGAGACATCTGTATAGTATAAGCCTGTTAGCCTTTTTGCTGGGGACAGTCCCTCGGCTAGCCATCTAGACTCAACCCGATTCCCCTGCAACTGCATCTCCACCTCGTGGCTCTCTCTGACTACCTCCCTGCTCTGCTCCCATTCTCCCTCCATTACCAGCTCCAGCTCTTTCCTCATCCAGAGGCTTCTCCTTTCTCATACAAAAAAAAGCTTATTGGAAAAGTGGGAAGGTTCCACAGTTTACTCACACTAAACCAATCAGCAGCACGACTACACCCCATCTATCTCTTAGTGTTGCCTTTTGGCCAGATTGAGAGCTATGTGACTTTCCCCACAACAGCTTGTTTTATAACATAATAATCTCAGAGAATTGCTGATAACTCTGTTTACATCTTTTTTGGGCAGGTGAGGAGGCAACAAACATTTACATATAGAAAGCAGGTCTTGTGGGCTATAGAAAAAACAGTACCACATATCCTGCCAGCACCTGGCACAGCTGGCACAACAATTAACAATTGAGGTTACATGGACACACCTTCATAGCCAGTTGATACAATGTGTGGGGGTAGGTTACCCCAGCAACAACTCAGGGTCAGAGTACCAGGAGGAATGAAACTCTGAGGAAGACCTCTGTTCCAGTCGACTCCTCCTATGTTCCAATCCACAAACATAGACAGTTCCTCAGGATTGTGGATTCTTCTCCCATCTCTGATGCCCTCCTTAGAGAGAAGAAGTACACTAGAAACATATAGGCAGCTCATTCCTCGGGACCCCAGAAGAGTCAGTAATCCCTTCATGGAGGGTCATAAGCAAGGGACCCATGGTATATGCTAAGTGAGAAATGCCACCACATTAGTGTGTTGACTCTTGTTACAGTTTGGATCTAGAATGTCCCATCAAAGGGATTGTAGACTATCATGCGGACATAATGCTGTAATCCCAGCAGTGGAGAGGTGGAACAGGAAGACTTGAAGTTCAACTACATAGCAGGTTTGAGGCCATCCTGGTTGTGACGAGACTTTAGACTCAGGCCCCCAAAATGAAAAGATGGACTTTAGACCCAAGCCTCCATTTCAGACTAAGCAAAAGTTTGTAAAATTCCAATGCCCTGCCGGGCGGTGGTGACACACACTTTTAATCCCAGCACTTGAGAGGCAGAGGCAGGTGTATCTTTTTGAGTTCGAGGCCAGCCTGGTCTACAAAGTGAGTCCAGGACAGCCAGGGCTACACAGAGAAACCCTGTCTCAAAAACAAACAAAAATTCCAATTCCCTGACCTGCCAGTGATCTTCAACACCACCCCCTCCCCACTGCTGTTGCTAGGAAATGACAAACACAACCGCCCAGACCCAGGGTCTCCTTGAAGTCTCCTTGAGCAAAGGATTGCCTTGGCCCAGAGATAAGAAAACAGCCAGGACGCTGGAAGCAAAACCCCATCCCTAGGAATGCAAAGCAATGACTAAGCTATCCTGCCCAAAACGTATATAGCCCAAGGCTTTGCAAAGTTTGCGGTCACCCCTCCCCCTCTCCCTCAGGTGTGGGCCACCCCACGCATGTTGGCCACATGCGTCAGGACAATAAATTCCTCTTGCTTTTTGCATTGCTTTGGTGTCTGTTTCTCATTGAGGGTCTGCAGAAAAGATAGGGCAATAGCCCCTCCAGGGGTTGGGCCTTACAGTTGGCTACTTTACAGTCAGCCTGAACCAAAAAAGACAGAAGTGTTTACCATTCAATCTTCATCTTCAAGGTAGTTTTGACAGTTCAAGAGGGTTCCTTGACATTTCATATGAATGTTAGATGAATTTTTCTATTTTTGTAAAAACAAAAATAGTCTTTGATAGGGACTTCATCCACTCTATAAAATGGTTTTGGTGCTAGTGACTCCCACAGTGTATCTGTTGGGCCATTTGATAATATGTATTTTAGGCTGTATTCATTTTGCTAAATCAGGTTTTTTGTTTGTTAGTTTGCTGTGAGACCTGGATGTCTTACAACACATTATGTAGACCAAGCTGGACAGAGATTCACCTGTGTCTGCCTCCCAAGTGCTGGGATTAAAGTTGCATGCCACCATGCCTGGTGTTTTGTTTAATCTTTCTTTTGATCAAACTTGATCTTTCAATTTTTGTATCTTCAAGATTGCAGGTTCATTCTGTTGCACAAACTCATCTTTTTTTTTTAAGACATGATCTCTTGTAGCCCCGGCTGCTTTCAAATGTGCCATAGTAGAATTACTTTGGGGAGGGGGATTTGTTATGCTCCCTTCTTCCTAATATCTATTGGGGGTTTCTACCCTACTCTAGCTCATTTAGCTCCCAAGTAAATGACACAGAGACACTATATTTTATTAACAAGCTGTTGGCACTATGCTGGGCAGGTTCTGAGCTATTCTAACCCAACTATGCTATTAATACCCAGCTAAATGCCCCATTACTGCCATCTTAGGTTTGACCTGGCTTGCACCATTCCATGTGTCTTCCTCTCTTAACCACATGCTATGGTCCATCTTACCTAATGGTGACCTTCTTCCACTCTTTTTTCTCCTTCTCTCCTCTTTCCCTTGTGGTTCCTCCTTGAGATCTCTGACTCCATCCAAAGTCCCACCTTCCTATCTTCCCTGACCAGTCATAGGCTACAACCTTTTATTAACAAATCAGAGATAATAGGGGAGCATTCTTTACAGCACATTGATCATTACAATGCCCATGTCCAGGCTGTAACCTGATCTTGGGGCACAGAACTCAGCATCTGAATACACAGTTCACAAGACCAACCCAAACAATGTACTAACTATCTAGTAGAGGCTGACTCTGAACTGCTAAGACTCTTGTCTCCACCGCCCAAGAGCTAAGATCACAGAAGTAATTCATGTTCAGTTTATGTGATACTGGGATTAAACCCAGGGTTTTGTAGATGCTAAACAAGTATAATGTCAACTGAGCTACATCCTCAGGCCTACAAATAGATTTTAAATTCCTATAATGAAACCCCAAACATTACAGGCTATTGCCAGTGCTCTTGGTTTACCCTCTAGAACAGTGGTCCTCAAACCTTCCTAACGTTGTGACCCTTTAATACAGTTCCTCATGTTGTGATGAACCCCAGCCATAAAATTATTTTCATTCCTACTTAATAACTGTAATTTTGCTACTGTTATGAATCATGTAAATATCTGATATGCAGGATACTATACAACCCCTGTAAGTTTCTTGACCCCCCCCCCAAGGGGTTGCAACCCACAGGTTGAGAACTGCTGACCTAGAACTTGATGGTAAGACCCTGTTGTTGAAGATATAGCATAGTTGAGTCATAGAGAAATCAATATGGTACTCACTTGGAAGCTTCATCCTTACTGGCTGGCTATCATAGTGCTGGAAGGTGTTATGTATTACTAGAGGAGAAATGTAATCATCAGGCCTTACCTGACTGTGAACCCTGTGAGCCACAATAATGACACAATGACTGGCCTGGCAAGACATGCCTACTGGTGCAATACTGGTGGAAACATCATGAGAATAACCAACCACTTTCTGATTAGATTTAAGACCTGCTTCCCAAGATGAAACCCATGACTGGCACCATTATTAAGCTAAGAATTTACAACTACAAAAGTCATAGAACCTAGGGGAGAACGGACTACTATTACTCTGCTAAATGGATATAGCATTAAATGAACTTCTAATTTAGAGTTATATCATAGATTAATGTATCTTGTACTTAACTCTCATTAAAGAAGCTTCTATTTTCAGTGTATGGTGATTAATACAGACATTCAGAACTGGTGAAAGGGCAGAGCATAAAAGACAGAAAAGGTACAGAATTCCCATCCCTAAATGGAACATATGTGTCACACCCTATCCCCTTGAGGCTCAGGGATTATGGAGGAGGGGGAAGAAAGAGTGTAAGAGTCAGAGCTGGTGGGTGTCTATACTGTGACTCAAATGGTACGTGCTTAATCTCTAGAAACACACATAGCTGGATGTAGTTGCTCACACCTATAATCCCAGTGGTTGGGGACAGCTTGGGTTGTATGATATTTTATCAGAGAAAGGAGGTAAGAGAGGGAGGGAGGGACATGGAGGAATTTTTTTTTGTTTTATTTTGAAGATAGGATTTCTATGTGTAACCCTGGATGTCCCAGCACTCACTCTGTTGTAGCAGAATTTTAGCAGAGCCATTGTATCTGACCTGAATCCTGGTTTTGAAGTAGCATTTTGTAAACAGTCAGTGATTGTTCTCTGAGGTTTATGGAGTTGCACTTCCTGAAGGAATCTCAGAGTCATTCCATGACTTAGTCTTGAGATATACCTGGCAAACCAGGAAGTCTCCTATGGCTGAGGATTGCTTAGGTAATAGTTCCTTTAGACAACTTCTAGCTCAGATAAGAAGTTTTGGTACTTGGAAATTGGCCTGCTGTAAAATTGCTTTTGGTGTAACAATAACAAGGCTTCTGAGTCGGACATGGTGGTGCAAACCTTTAATCCAGCACATGGGAGGCAGAGGCAATCGAATCTCTGTGAGTTCGAGGCCAGCCTGATCTAAAAAGCAATTCCAGGACAGCCAGGGCTGTCCTGATCATATAGAGAAACCCTGTCTCAAGGAGGAAAAAGAGGCTCTGCAAGGCTTTTCTGAGTTCAGTTCATCAGAGACTGACCCACCCTGATGCTGAGAAGCCTACTTTCATCCCGCAGTGTCTCTCTTTTCTGTGGTCAACAGTGTAACTCCTAACACTGACACTCTGTAGACCAGGCTGGCCTCAAACTCAGAGATCCACCTGCATCTCTCTTCCCAGTGCTGGGATTAAAGGTGTGCACCACTACCACCTGGCTTGAAATTATATAATGGAATAATTTGGGCTGGAGTGATGGCTCAGCTGTTAAAAGCTAGGCTCACAGCCAAAAATATAGTGGAGTAATTCTAGACAATAAATTATTCATTTCTCAGGATTTACTTGAATCGAAAAATGTTTTAGGGTTTCTCTGTACCAAAGATCAGACTGAGTTATAATCTCAAGGTCTTCTCAACCTGTTTTCTCTCTTTTTAGTTTTTTTAGACTTAGTGTATGTGTATGGATTTTTTGCCTGTATATGTTCATGTGTAATATGTATATGCTTAGTGCTTGAGATCAGAAGAGGGCATGGGAGTCCCTAGAACTGGAGTTGTGGATGTTTGTGAGCTGCCTGGTGTGGGTGCTGTCGAGCCCTCTGCAAGATCAACAAGTCTTCTCATCTGCTAAGCATTCCCCAGCCCCCTTTTTGTGTCCTAATCTCATTTTTAGTGACTAAAATCCTTTGCATATATGATGGACTACAAATATTTCAAATTTTTAAAAAGATTTTATTTATTATGTACAGAGTTCTATCTGCATCTATGCCGACAGGCCAGAAGAGGGCACCAGATCTCATTATAGATGGTTGTGAGCCACCATGTGGTTGTGGGGAATTGAACTCAGGACCTTTGGAAGAGCAATTAGTGCTCTTAATCTCTAAGTCGTCCATCCAGTCCCCAAATATTTTAATTTTTAAGAAATTTTTTTACTTTTTCTTATTGATAATTTTATGTATGTTTACGTTTTGATTAAATCCAATCCCTACTCCCTCTCTGCCAATTCCACCACCCTCTCTACCAACATTATTTTCTCCCAAATCCATGTGTTCTTTTCCAAGATATATTTTTAATTGTGTGTGGGTGTGTATGTGCACCTGAATGCAGGTGCCAATGGAAAACATGAGCATGGAATCCCTCTGGAACTGGGTTGCAGGTAGTTGTGAGCTGCCAGCATGGCTTCTGGGAACCAAACTTGGGTCCTCTACAAGAACAACACGTGTTCTTAACCACTGAGCCATGTTCCCAGCTCCCAGGTAAGTACGGTTTATATCTAAGTGGAGAGATGGATTCTTGACGCTTCTTACACTTCCATCTTCTCTATCATATTTTGGCTTCTTTTTTTTTTAACCCTCCACATAAGTATAGCTTTATGCATAGTTGTCACTATTTGAAAGCCATCAAAATATCCTTTAGTAGGTGAGCAATTGGAATATCCATATGATGGGATTTATTATTCAGCACTAAATAGACATGAGCTGTCAACTCATGAAGACAGAGGAAACCTAAATGCACATTACTGAGTCAAACAAACCAAAAAAATCAGAAAAGTCTACATTCTGGGTGATTCCAACATGCCATTTTGAAAAAGACATAACTATGGACTGTGGTAGAATTTAAGTCTCTTTAGTGTGTTGGGGAAGGTCTAATAACATTGCTTCTGATAGGCTGATTTCAATGTTGAGATCTGGTTACTGCCCTTTCTGAGGCATTCTCTTGATTGGTTAATAAAAGTCAATGATAGCCAATTAGCTGGCCAGAAAGAGTATTGGAAGGTGGGACTTGCTGAGATTAAAACAGGAACCCTGTGTTTATTTAGGGGTGAGTAATAGGAGCCAGTTGCTAGGAAAGTCCTGAGTTATCAGACAATCAATACTAGTGCCAGAATTTGGGCCCATGCCCACAGCTTTCATGTACTGTCCCACTTGCATCCTTCACTTGTCTCTCTTGGGCTGACCACCTGACTGTCAAAGATCCACCCATCTTTTCTTGACCCCTCCATACCACTGACTCAGGTACCCTGGGAGGTAGGATAAAGGTCTACATCTTGGGTTCTTGGTGGAGTTGAACTTGTAGAGGTAAGGATGAGTGGGCTTTTAAAAATGTTTCCCCAACCACTTCAAGATTTTAAAATCATGTGAGTGAACTCTGAGAAGAAACTTCTGGTTTTCAAAGAAATTTCCTGGCTTTCCTTTCATTATGCAAAATAGTATCAGTTAAAACTGAATGCAATGATGTTCAGTATGTTTTTGGGAAGTTGGTCCTTCCTGTTGGCACTTCCTATGTAGTAAAACAGAAAAAATTGGAGAGACTTGTTATGGTAAGGCAAGTTCAATACTCTATAATGCACATTGTCAGGCATGAGGGTAGACTCGTAATGGTAAATAGAGAAAACATTTTAGAGGGAGCAAGACAAAACAGTAAAATATATAAGGCAGGAGTTCTTTGGAGGATAAAACAAGGGAGAGGCTGGGATTTTAAACCAAGCAGGCAGCGAGAAACTATGTGGAGGTGTCACTGGAGGAAAGGCATGCAGGAGCAAGCTACCAGAGAAAACACCTGTGTTCAGGATGGACAAATCCCTCACAATTCCTGCTTTACAATTAATGTCTGTCAGAAATACCTGGCCAAATGGCTAAAGATAGATGCTCCAATGTTATAGAGAGAAATCGGGAACTGTCCAGGCAGCCAGTTGCCTGTCATTTCTTAGTTTTGGAAGCTGCTTGCTCTGCACTTCCTTTTTATTCAGATATATTTATCCTTCTCAGGTCTCTGATGTGGTTGAAGACTAGACATTTATAGCCTCACAGTTAAGTTTACAGTTCTTTAGGAATTAAAAGGATGTTTTAGGTCTAAGAAGACGTTTTTAAGTTGGTAATGCAAGTTAGGATGGAAACTGAGTTAGGTATAGAACTTTAAACTCATTGAGACAGATAATATTCTTATTAGCTGCCAAATACATATGGACTGAACATTGGGAATGTATGTTATACCTTATAATTTTCATAATTGTTCTCCAATTGTTCTTACTGTTTTCTATTGTATTTATGGTTATAAGAAAAAGAGCCTTTTATTGGACTAAAAGGGGGAGATGTTGGGGGAAAAAGATATAATAATAATTTAAAAAACCACCACCACCAACAACAAAAACCAACCTATGTTCTTTGCAGAGGCACCACAAATGAAAAGACCCTGAAGCTGGAAGTCAACTGATATGTTTGAGGAACATGGGAGAGAAGGTCATTGTGGAGGAACATGGGAGAGAAG
>CAJQZJ010000817.1:1589968-1611309 GCA_907164525.1 Lophiomys imhausi | reverse complement strand
GAGAGAAGGTCATTGTGGAGGAACATGGGAGAGAAGGTCATTGTGGATTGTAGCACATGAAGGTGGATAGAGTTCACAGAGAACCAGCAGTTCTCAACCTGTGGGTCATGACTCCTCTGACAACCCTCTACCTTCAAAAATATTTACAATTCCTAACAGTAGCAAAATTCCAGTTATGAAGTAGCAACAAAATAATTTTATGATTGGGGGGGTCACCACAGCATGAAGAACTAACTGTATGAAAGGTTCTCAGGGTTAGGAAGGTTGAGAATTACTGCAACACTAGTTGGTGTTTCTCCTCTCCACCCATCCCCACAAGCCAGGGACTCAAACCAGTTTAACATCTCATCACTTAACCTACAAATGTACAGCAAAGTGGTTTTCTTTTTCTTTTTTTTTAGGTTTTTTGAGACAGGGTTTCTCTGTGTATCCATGACTGTCCTGGACTCACTTTGTAGACCAGGCTGGCCTTGAACTCACAGACATTGGCCTGCCTCTGCCTCCCGAGTGCTGGGATTAAAGGTGTGCACCACCACGCCCCGCTAGCAAAGTGGTTTCTAAAGAGGGTTCTCAATGAGGTACTACCCCTAGCTGAGGAAATATTAGCAAATTATATTTTCCCACATTCTGCATATGCACATGCAGGCATTGAGCTAAATCCCCCCACCCCAGAGATGTTCTAGTGAGTTGATTTACAAAATCATTAAGGAAGGCACTAAAATAAAAATAAAAAATAAACACTGGGACAAGAGATTTAATTTGCCCCAAGTGATCTGAATTTTTTTTTATTTCAAGCCTTCGTGAGGGTAAAGGAACCTCAAAAGACATTATACTTGAGGTAGGAGACAACAGGCTGATCGACTGTGACACAGACATCAGTGGTAGCTTATGAAGTGGGTCATAAGGTCCTGGTATAAATGACAACGGGAAGTCCACTCACACTCTCAGGTTGGTGTCAGGATATGTTTTTATTGTGGTCTTTCTTGCTCATTTTTGAGACAGGGTCTTACCCTGTAGCTCAGACTAGCCTTGAACTCATGGTGACCTTTTGGCCTCAGCTCTTCTCAAAGGTTGAAATTGCTGGCATGAAATGCCATACACAGTCCTGTAGTGGCTCTCTCTCAACAGAAACACTGGGTATGAGTAGATATGTTAGATCCAACCAAGAGTGCCCATACCATACCCAAAGGTTTGTTAATATTCCACAATACACAACTGGCAGAAGAGAAGACAGACTATCAGTGTCATGTACATTGTATTATATCTCCGTTCAACTAGTTGGCTGTATATGTACTCCACTAACAGGATTCTCATCAACGTGAGGTAATACAATGATCTTCCCTGTGAACCATTTGTTAACTGTTCCATTGTATTTCTTCATGAGAAAGCTTCTAGTGTGTCAAACTGACACAATTTCTTCTCAGCATGTAGACGTGTCGTCCCCCGTAATCCCATTCAGTACCTTCTCTGAGGTCCTTTTCTGAGCAATAATGTGTGACACTGTCATATGGCATTTTTATGTGCAATAATATACATATTGCTGTGTTCCGTAGAGACAGTGATTACAGTAAGACATGTCCTCAGTGAGTTTTTCCTCATAGTGTTTAAGTGTGAATACTTTTATGATGCACAATGAGCACTGACTTCTGAACAAAGCCTTTCCCACAGACTACACATTTATATGGCTTCTCTCCAGTGTGTGTTGTTTGGTGTTTATTCAAGTTGGACCGATCAGTGAAGGCCTTCCCACACTCAGCACAGACATAAGGCTTCTCTCCTGTGTGAATTCGCTGGTGCACTTGGAGCTGTGATTTCTTAGTGAAGGATTTCCCACAGTCCCTGCACTCATAAGGCTTCTCTCCAGTGTGGATTCTGTGATGGGTGATCAACTCTGACTTCTGCCTGAAAGTCTTCCCACATTCAGAACAGATGTACGGCTTCTCCCCAGTGTGAGTCTTCTGGTGTTTACTGAGATTTGACCTGCCACTAAAGGCTTTCCCACATTCAGCACACACGTAAGGTTTCTCGCCCGTGTGGATTGGCTGGTGCACTAGAAGCTGAGACTTGGAGGTAAAAGCCTTCCCACAGTTTGTGCACCCATAAGGCTTCTCTCCAGTATGGATTCTTTGATGTGTGATGAAGTTGGACTTCCGGATGAAGGCTCTCCCACACTCAGTACATACATAGGGCTTCTCCCCTGTATGGATTTTCTGATGCACGATGAGTATCGATTTCTGATTGAAGGCCTTTCCACAGTCATGGCATTCATATTGTCTCTCTCCAGTATGAATTTTCTGGTGTATATTGAGGTGGGATTTCTGGGTAAAGGCTTTCCCACAGGTACTGCATCCGTATGGTTTCTCCCCAGTGTGAATTCTCTGATGTGTAATCAGGTCCGACCTCTGAGTAAAGGCCTTCCCACATTTTGAACAGACATAAGACTTTTCCCCTGTGTGAGTTTTCTGATGTGTGATGAGATTTGACCTGTTGGCAAATGCCTTCCCACAGTTACTGCACACGTAAGGTTTTTCTCCTGTGTGAATCCGTGTGTGGACATGGAGGTGTGACTTGGAAGTAAACAGTTTTCCACAATGAGCACACTTATAAGGCTTCTCTCCAGTGTGGATTATCTGGTGTGCAACCAAGTGTGCTTTCTGGATGAAAGCCAGCCCACAGCTCACACACACATGCGACTTTTCTCCTGTGTGGATCCTTTGGTGCACAGTGAGGGCTGACTTCTGGGTGAAGGCTTTGCCACACTCACTGCACTGGTAAGGTTTCTCTCCAGTGTGGGCTCTCTGATGAATGATTAGCTCTGACCTGTAGGTGAAGGCCTTCCCACATTCCGTGCAGATGGAAGATTTTTCTTTAATGTGAGCTTTCCTGTGTGTGATGAGGTTGGGACTACTGCTGAAGATTTTCCCACAGTCAGGGGATACAGAGGGCCTCACCCTTTCATGAATCCGTTGGTGGACCTGGAGTTGTGACTTGGAAATGAAGGACTTCCCACAGTTATTGCACCCGTACGGCTTTTCTCCAGTGTGAATTCTTCGGTGTGCAACCAAGTGTGTCCTCTGGATGAAAGCCTGTCCGCAGTCAATACAGACATAGGACCTTTCTCCTGTGTGGGTTTTCTGGTGTACCTTGAGGGTGGACTTCTGGGTGAATGCTTTGCCACAGTCAACACATTTGTGGTGTCTCTCTCCTGTATGGATTTTCTGATGGATGCTGAGGTCTGAGTTATATGAGAAGCCTTTCCCACATTCGCTGCATTTGTAGAGCTTTTGTCCAGTGTGAATCCTCTGATGTCTGAAGAGAGAAGATGCTTGCAAAAAGGACTTCCCACAGCCACTGCACTTGTAGGGTTTCTCTCTAGTGTGGATTTTTTTGATGTGTGATGAATTCTGGCTTCAGTGAAAATGCCTTCCCACATTCAACACACACATAGAGTTTTTCTCCTGTATGGGATTTCAAGTGTACTTTGAGCTGTGGCCTCTGGACGAAAATCCTTCCAAGTTCAGCACATTCATATGATTTCTCCCCAATAAGAATTTTCTGATATCGATAAGGTGCTTGCTCATAACTGAGGACTTTTCCGCATTGATTATGGTCCCATAGTTTCTCTCCTGTTAGAGTATGCTCGGTGTTGGTATACAATGAATATTTACCATATTCAGTCATCTTTTTAATTCTCTTTGGCCCATTATGTTCATTATGACCCTGAAAATTAGGCTTCAGATTATTCCCAAGTGAATCACACTGATGGGGTCTTTTGGGAGAAAGAACATTGTATGGGTTCACATGAATTATTTTTTTAATGCCTTTATATTCACTATGGCTCTTTGTATCCAGTGTCTTTGTGATAAAAATAACATCACTTGCTGATTTAATTTCTATTTGCTGATAGGTCTTTTTCTGGTCATCAATCTGCTGCAATTCTTCTAGAATGAAATATGAGAAAACATCATTTGTAAATTTCTCAATGTGCAAAGATGCTATACAGTGAGTTCCAGGACAGCCAGGGCTACTCAGAGAAACCAAGTCTCGAAAAAACAAACAAACAAAAAGAACCTTCTCCGTGGTATACATATTCACACCCCTGTGCATCCCCTTTTCCTTCCCTGGGAAATTCTTCAGAACTGTATCTCCATCCAGCTCCCTTCCTGCTTTTTTTGGTGGCCACTGCATTACATTTCTCATTTTGTCCCAACTTACCGTGCCTTAGCTTATGATGTGGAAAGCCTTGTCAACCTATGGGAGCATCTGTCTGCTGGGCTTGCCATTTTTAACCATCCTTTACAAAGCTTCATCTTCATGCTGTCTGAGTGAGTCCACATTTGACAGGGTCTCTCTTCCTGGTTAACTGATGTTTGCTGCTGTTACTGTTTTATTACGGTACCTCACTGGTGAGGGCTGCATTTAATTGTAATCTTCTGTTTTAGACTTATGATTTGGGGTTAGTGTTCCCTTTTCTCTCTTTGGCTCACATTCTCCCCCCTCCCTGCCATGGGTCACTGATTTATATGATGGAGATATATTTAAAAAAAAAAAGCCATCCATGTTATAAAGTTTAAAATAAATTAGAGTTATATAACAATTTCTCAGCAGGTCAGCTTTCTCTGTGTGCCTTGCTCTTTGCTTTGTACACATCTGCCTGTTCATAATGTATCTACCTAGCAATTCTCTCTAACTGTTGTATTGTGTACCTGGGTGTTTCTTGTCCACCACAACCTTCTTCATCCAGTTGCTACTCTTACCCTCTTGGCTATGTTTATCTTGGATGAGCCATTTGTACCCTGCCATCCAACCTCTGTTAGCTGTATTGAAAACTAAAATCACTTGTTTCTCCTTCAGAAAGGAACATTACAGCAGGGAGTTCTGAAAAAGACCAGGCTGGCCTCAAACTCACAGAGCTCCACCTGCTTCTGCCTCCTGAGTGCTGGGACTAAATGCATGCACCACCACACCCCGCCGGAGGAGGGTATAGTGCACTGTGTACTCAGATGCTGATTTCTGTGCCCTGAGATCTGGTTACAGTCTGGACATGGGTTTTGTAATGATTATTGAACAATCTCCTGCATCAATGTAGTGTAAAGAACAATACCTGATTATCTCTGATTGGTTAACAAAGAGCTGACTAGCAATGACTAGGCAGAGGAGATAGGAGGGCTAGACTTCTGATTCCAGCCAGAGGCTGCTGCTCTCTGCTGCTGGTGCTCCCCCAAACTGCTGCTGCCCCTTCTTGTTGCTGTTTCCTGGTTTGCTGGTTTGCTGGACTTCTGGATATTGTGACTACTGAGACTGGTATTGCCGCTAAAGAACCTGATGACCCAAATAATCAGCAGGAAGTACTCAAAGAGAACTCCATCCTTTTTCCCTTTAACCTTCTTTCTCTCTGACCTAGTGTTGGGGGGTGTTGGAAGGAACAAGGGTTAAAAGGAACAGGGGTTGGAAGGAACAGGGTTGGAAGGGAGGTAGAGGTATTAAGTATAGTAAAATAATTAAGCGTGAATAACAAAAGCTACCTTGTTACATACAGTTGTAAAGCAATACAAAAAAATTAGAACTTTCCCCGGAAATCATCTTAACAGCATTTCTAAGGTGCTATTATGCTCAAGACAGCTGAAATTTTCTCTCTTGCTTTGTTAAGGATCCTTTGCCTCCCACCCAAAATGGGTCACACTCACTCACCTATACAGTACTGACATGGGTTCTCATTCTGCAATGCCCATGTTTCCTTTCCTTGCTTCAGCATGAAAACCTCTGCCTTAGGAACTTGACGTCTTGTTCACAGAAAATGATCAAGGACTGGGTCCAACTGCTCATGTTTCAGAGCCCAATCAGTAAAGTCTTACTGTTCAGTGAGAGTTTGTTTTTAAGTGACCACATATGTCTATGAACAGAACACTCTTCAGAGTGCACAAAGGAGATGAAGAACCCTGGTCACGGGGCTGGAGATGCTCAGCAATTACGAGCACTTGCTCTTAACTTGGTTCACCACATCCGCACTGGGTGCTCACAACTGACTGTAAATCCAGTTCCAGGGAATTTGATGCCCTCTTCTGCCCTCCACAGGTACACACATATACAAAATAAATAAACCTTAAAAGAACACTAGTCAAACCCAGACAAATCTAGGACGTATTTAAGATCCCTGACGGCAGGTATCCAACTGAGAGTAGAACATGCTCAGTGAGGCTTCCTTTCAGATACCAAAGGGACTCTGCTTACCTACTGAGTGCAGGTGACTGTAGGTCTCCTGCATCACATCCCGGTAGAGACTTCTTTGTGCAGGCTCCAGATGCTGCCATTCCTCTCTGCTGAAATCTATAGTCACATCCATGAAGGACACTGGTCCCTGGAAGAGCAAATTCCTGTTCAGTGGAAACAAATTTGGGAGATGGGAAACCATATTTAAAAATAAGGAACATGGGTTTTGTTTTGTTTTTATCTTTAATTCATTTGTAAAGATCTCTGGAGAGTGATGCCAAGTAGAAACCATGACACTCATCCTGCAGCCAAAATAACAAATAAACAACTGTACTTTGATGGAAAGAACTGAAGGAGAGAGTACTGGAGGACGTAAGAGGAGGCACAGAAACCCTGGAGGGCCACGTGAGACAACAGAAGGCACTGCCTTGCCTCCACCCTCTATGTCCCTAGTAACAGTCAGTCAGAACCAGGAGGGTAAGAGAATCCCAGCGATCATCATCACCTTGGACACTGTAATGCTTAAGTTTGTCAGTGTGACACAATTTAGAATCACAGGAAGAGAGTGTCAGTGGAGGAGTATCTACATCAGGCTGGCCTGTGAAGACTGTCTTGATCATATTCATTGATGTGGAGAGCCCAATGTGGTCTGCACCATTCCCTAGGCAGGGGATCTTGGACTGCATAAGTGGTGGAAGTGGGGGTGGGGAGTGCTGAGCACAAGTAGGCATGTAGGCATTCATTGTCTTTGCCCTTGACAGCAGAGGTGACCAGCTGCTTCCTGTTCCTGACATCCCCACTGACGACCCATGAACCTGCGACTACTAGCCAAATAAACCAAAATAAAAAAAGCATGTAGGAGCACTGACAGGAATCAGGGCATTGTTAACTGTAAAGGAATGAACATTCTCTTATTCCCACTAATACACATGACTGGTACTTCTCAATTCTGTCCTGACAGTCAATCTTGGCTTCCCATCTTCTACATAAAAATGACTGAGATATCCAGAGATAAAAGTGCCTCACAGAACTGAAATCCCATTAAGGTTCAGCTGAGCTGTGCTTTGTGTGGTCAAAGCCTGAAATGAAATCCTACCACTTCTTAAGAGATCAGAAAAGGACAGAACAGAAAGGAAGACCTTTTTTTAACATAAAGAGAAGAATGCTAGCCGGGTGGTGGCGGCCCACGCCTTTAATCCCAGGCAGAGGCAGGTGGACCAGTTTGAGGCCAGCCTGGTCTACAAAGTGAGTTTTAAGGCACCAAGGGCTACATAATAAGACTCTGTCTTAAAAAAAAAATTTAAAGATCTAAAAAAAAAATTTAAATCTTGCATCTATGAATGTTTTGCCTACATGTATGATTGTCTACTACACAGACCAGAAGTTAGATCCCCTGAACTGGAGTTATAGTCAATTGTGAGTTCCCATGTGGGTGCTAAAAATTGAATGTGGGTCCCCTGGAAGAGCACCAGTGCTCTTAAGCCATCACTCCAGCCCAAGAGCTTTAAAAAATTTCTTTTAAATTTATTTCTATTTAACTGTGTGAGCATTTTCTTTACATGTATGTAAGTGTGCTACGTGTATGCGGTACCCAAGGAAGTCAGAAAAGGGCACTGGATCCCCTGGAACAGGAGTTACAGAAGGTTGTGAGCTGCCATGTAGATGCTGGGAACTGAACCTGGGGACTTCATGAAAAAGCAGTGAGTACTTTTAAGTGCTTTTAATTGCACCTTTCCAGCCCCAGACTAAAGGGTCTGTGTGTGCTCATGCATGCTGTGATGGCACACGGGGCACAGAAGAGAACTTTGTGGAGTCTGTTCTCTTGGTCCACTTTTATGTGGCTGCAGGAATTGAACTTGGGATTCCAAGCTCACAAGAGGGCAAGCACACTTACGCAGTGAGCTATCTCAACGGCCCCGAACTAAAATTTTAAAAATTAAAACTTGGAATTAAATGTCGATAGTGGTTAATAAGGCAGCTCAACAGAGGCATAGGAGACAAAGTTGGCCATGTTTCCCAGAAAAAAAAAAAAAAAGAAGAAGAAATACTGGAGGAAAATAAAAATTTGAGACATATCGAGAGACAGAAATTCTGAAAACTGAATAAAGAGAGGGTATTTGTCTTCAGGGTGGTGATTTGACAAGAAATAGAGCCATTCCTTCAAAAACCCTACACAGAAATAATTTCTACCAAGAATAAACACAGTAGATAAACAGATACAAAAGATAAACACTGTAGGATGACAAACAGCAGCCTTTCATTATGGTCGACCCTTGATGCCTCTGGGACTGGGGACATTTGTCCAGGTGTTTCTTATTTTTTTGATAAAAAAAAATCTTTTTGATAAAAAGATTGGTTCAACAAGGAACAGGTTTAAAAGTCTAGTTGCTTCTGTGGCCTATCTGCCTCTCCTCCGAGACTCTAGTGACAAATCAGAGGCATCTACTTCTTAGAGGAACTGCCACCCCCAGGGTCCCTTCCTCTGACCTCACAAGAACTCCTAGGATCCTCTGGTGCCAAAGGTATAGCTTCCTGGGTTGAAGTCCAGTTAGTTGGCATGGTCATACGGGTCCCGACCCTGTTCTTTTGGCAATCAGAAGCTTAGCGGTCCTCTGTGAGTTCAGCCAGAGTGGTGATCTGGAGTGTGGTGGGAGATCTTGTAAGGAGCCCCACAGAAATACCAAGAGACCTGAAAAGATCAAGTCTTTAGTCATAAGACCCTTGCCACTGAGACACATCCCGGGTACCTAATGTTACTAGGAACTACAGAACAGTTCTCAAACCTGAGAATGCACACATTCAAGTCCTCTAGAGGGACTGTCAAAATGCAGTTAAAAATTCTCAGCCTCACTCCCATGATTTCTGTTCCAGCACATCTATGAACCTAAGAATTTATGCTTCTAACTAGTATACAGAATTATGCTTAAATTGTCGTACCAGGGACTACATTCAAGAAATATTTCTGGGAGAGTAAAACATTTAAGGAAATCTGGGACTGGAGGGAAATCTTAGAGGGTAAAGGCACCTATTGGCAACTGTGACAACCTGAGTTCCATCCCCAAGACCTACATGGTGAAAGGAGAGAATGGGCCCACACAAGTTGTCTTTTCCCCTCCACATGCACACCCTGGCATATGTTCATGCACACGAACACACACAAATACACTAAATAAATGCAAAACAGTAAAACAAATATACCCAAGTGTACCCAATTTTGTAATTGATGATGCTATAACTGGCTACCACCTAGGAAAAAAAAAAAAAACCAAACTAGATCAACAATCACACACTGTACAGTAGACAAATTCAGACAGGACTAAAAATTTAAATACACTACCAGAGACATTCCCAAAATGTTAAAATATATTTTTGGAGTCTTTATTTACGAACACTGTGTGAAGAACTATAAAAGTAACATATTCACCTGATGTAAATGTCTTCTTGAAGGCTTACTGCCTCTGTCTGCTAATCTAGGTCTAATCCTAGAAGCTTCTAGCCTCTGTATAATCTAAACTTCGACTAGAGTGTTTTCAGCCTCTGAGACTTACTGCTGAATAAGCTCATCCTTTTTAGATCTTTCCGAATTCTAGCTGGCTGATTCAACTCAGCTGTTCTCGCTTAAAATTCCTCTCTAAGCTGACTGATTCAAACTAGCTTGTCTCAGCTACTGACTGAATTGCTGTTTGCCCTCATACTAACTTTGGCAGTATGCTCTGTCACTGAGGTGACACAAACTAGTCTCATCACCCCAGATTAGACCACTGACAGACAAAAAAAGATTTTCACCTAAGTCTAACCTAAGGTTTTGGGGCTTGCTTACAGATCACAAGTGAGGGGTTACTGAAAGGAGCATGGGCAACCCCCAAAACATCTACATCATATTAAAAGTCTCACCCCTTCATGGATGACTGGCAATCTCATGGATGCTACATCATGAAGTCCTGTTTTTGATTAATCTTCCACTTCTTATATATTGTAGATCTCCTAAGACCACCTGCAGCCAGAGGAGAGAGTAAGGGTCTCGGGAATACCAATAGCTCATGGCATTACCACAAACCCAACACGATCAGTTCTGCTCCAGTTGTCACAATTTGGAGCAAAGTCCAAGATGGCATGTAGTTATGCCCAAAGGGAAAAGCTTCCATGCACAGCACACATAAGAGGGAGCCTAGAAGCTATAAAAGACAGAACACACATTTCTGAGTAGACATACTAGGTGATAAAATATGTCATAATGGGGGTAGCAAGTTTACTCAGTTGGTAAAAGCACTTGCCACCAAGTTTGATTCTAGGGATCCACATGGTAGAAAAAGAGAACCAAGTCACAAGGGTTATTCTCTGACTTCCATACTCTGACATGGCAAGTCTGTGCTGTCCCATACACATACAAGTAGCTATAATACATACATACATATATATATATATCATGTATTATATATGTATGTATACATGATATATATATCATGTAAATGTCTTCTTGAAGGCTTAATGCCTCTGTCTGCTAATCTAGGTCTAATCCTAGAAGCTTCTAGCCTCTGTATAATCTAAACTTCGACTAGAAGTACATGTACATTTAGTACATATGTATGTATATATGTACTAAATACATGTGCATGTTGTGTATGTGAATATGTGTGTAAGATAAGGGCTTTGAAGCTATCACTCAGAGTTAGAGCATTTGCCTAGCATGCTTGAGGCCCTTGAGGTCCAATCCCCAGTACAAAAAAAAAAAAAAAGGAAAGAGAAAAAGAAAAAAATTGAAATAAAGATATATATTATTTTCATCATGAGACCAATAGGTTTTTTTTCTAATGTTAAAAAAAATCTAGCAGTTGATTTTAAAAAGCTAAAGGGTAAAAAAAAAAAGGACAAAAGATAGAAAACTTGTAAGAAGGAAAGGCATTTGCGAAAATAAGCTCTTTTACAAATCGATAATAGACACTTGAATTGCTAGAATATCCCTTGAGCTACTTAGTCATAATTATTATTAAAAATACCTAGAGGGAGGTAATAAAGATGGGTAAGATCAAGATAATACATATTTTTTCCAAAGAACAAATATATTATGTACAAATACACAGAAGTGTTGATAACAATATAATTTCAAACATATGAACTAGAAATGGACATGAACTAGAAATGGACAGAGGGATGGACAAATCACCCTTCTGTTGTAAAGCAAAACACCTTCCCCCATAATAAGCATACAAAAAAAAAAAATCTGTACGGTCTCCTGGGCATGATGGTGCATGCCTTTCATTCCAGCACTTGGGAGGCACAGACAGAGGCAGACAGATCTGTGAGTTCGAGGGCAGCCTGGTCTACAGAGTGAGTTCCAGGACAGACAGGGTTGTTACACAGAGAAACCCTGTCTTGAAAAGCCAACCAGCCAACCAACCAAACAAAAACTATAAGGTTACATGACAGATATATCAAAATACATACTTAATATATCACAATACAATTAATTAGGGAATTGTGAACATGTGAAAATGTGACGTTTATGAAAGGTGATTATGGCATAGACAATAAAGCATTTTTCAACTTGACCACTACCCAGAGACAGTATCTGAAACAGAAAATGCATTTCAAAATGACTCCTGGATCAAAGAAAACCATTTATATTTGAACAATTATAAAAACTCTTCATACCAAAGGTTGCAAATCTTTACATTAACAAAGGGTAAAAATCAAAGAGCTAAACTTTCGGGTTAAAAAGCAACCTGATCACTGGCATTCTCTGAGATCATCACAATCACACATCACTCGCCCAACCTCCCATCCCCAAAACTCAGAGTCCCGTTATTGACAGAGGAAATCCTTGCCACTGACAACCACCAACACAGCAGACAGCACCGGAATCATCCCCGAAGACTCCTTGCTATTAAGACTCAATGGAACAGGGCAGGAAGTGAGGGGAAAAAAAACACCTTCCAGGTCCATAGCTACTTCCGGTCTTCTTTAAAAAAAAGAAAAAGGTCCTCTTGGGTTAAGATAGTGCTCATGCTCAACGTTACCTGCGAAGCCAGAGGAATCCAACAGTCGACGCAGCGCTTATATAGTTTCGGCGCATAAATAGCTTCAGGAGCCTTTGTATACAATTCCTTAAGAGGCCGGAAGAACATGGCCGCGCCCACAGATAGCGTGTAGGCCGCCATCTTTGAAGTTTACCCATTCCGTACACCAGAGGAATAGCAATCCAACTCGATTACACAGAATGAGATAAAGAACTGTCAGGTAAATCAGAGTACTGTGGCCCTTATCTGTGCAACATCCGAAAGGAGGACGGTACTCGACATGGGGGTCCCGAGTTCTGTTATACTTAGAAACCTAGTTGCCACGCTGAATAACAGCCCCATCTGCTGGAAGGAATCATAGGGTACACGGGATACAGCGAAGAGGAAAACAACAACAACAACAACAACAACAAAAACATTGAGAGGGCTCATGGGAGAAACTACTTGAAAATGAAGGGAGAAATCATGGTGGTGGTACAATCTGCTTTATAAAAACGTCATTTATGAAAAAGGTATACAATTCAGGATGGAAATCTCCTGAGAGAAACCCCCAGAGGCATCAGAATCGGTATCAGAGGCAACAGGAAGAGCGTCAAGATCTTTAATGGGACAAACCACATTGGGAAATAGGGTAGAAGCTGGGATAAATAAATCCCCTGGGAGATAACACAGGGAGGTGTCCTTCTGAAGGATGGAGTGGAGTGTAGGCATGAAGTCCATTCGTTCCCATTATTCTCCACTTGAACCACCTCAACTAAAATAGTAGGCAACTGCAATAAAAATAATAGTTTAGTGCCAGGCACGATGAGATGACTCACACTTGTAGTCTCAGAACTCGGTAAGATGAGGCAATATGCCAAGGTGAGATATACTAGAAGGAGGTAGGAGAGGGAGAGGGAGGAAAGAAAGAACTTAATAAATGCCAATGGGTGTCTAAAAGCACCTAAAATAAGAATATAATTTGTAGATAGCTGATACTGTGTAAGTGAAGCCTGAATTTAATACCATGGCTCACCCTCTAAATATCTCAGTGAACTCAAAAGACAATAGAAGCTGGAGCAGGGACTCAAGTGTTACATAATCACACTGCTCTTGCAGAGGACCAGAGTTCTGTTCCCAGCACCCACCACATACAGCTCACAAATCTCTCTGTAACTCTAGGTGATGTGATGTCCCCTTCTGGCCTCTACAGGCACTGCACTTATGTATGAATTTATGCACATACACATAAATCAAAACAGTGAAAACAAATCTTTTAAAAAGTACTAATAAAAGTCAAGCACTGAGTCGGCCTTGGTGGCGCACACATTTAATCCCAGCACTCGGGAGGCAGAGGCAGGCGGATCTCCGTGAGTTCGAGACCAGCCTGGTCTACAAAGCGAGTCCAGGACAGCCAGGGCTGTTACACAGAGAAACCCTGTCTCGAAAAACAAAAACAAAAAACTCAAAAAAACAAACAAACAAACAAAAATGGGGGGTAGAAAGAGAGAGAGAGAGAATTTTAATGCCTTTATTTGATTTATTAAACTCAACTAATCTAGAGATGACTGAAATATTCACAAACATGTGACTGGACATACAAAATCATACACAGAATTCATAAAATAGAATACTATTCAGCAGTGAAAGGAAATACTTATCTAGAAAGCCGTACATTTAAATCCCATAAACATCATGCAAAAGCCAAAGCCAAACAGTGTACCTAATATGAGATTCCATCTGTTTATTTGAGACGACAGGATCTCCCTCTACAGGACCTCCCTCTACAGGACCTCCCTCTACAGGACCTCCCTCTACAGGACCTCCCTCTACAGGACCTCCCTCTACAGGATCTCCCTCTTCAGGACCTCCCTCTACAGGACTTCCCTCTACAGGACCTCCCTCTAAAGGACCTCCCTCTACAGGATCTCCCTCTACAGGATCTCCCTCTACAGGATCTCCCTATACCACTCCAGTTTTCCTGGAACTCCATACTCTCTGTGCAGGCCAGGCTGTTCTCAAATACCAGAGATCTGCCTGCCTCTGCCTCCCAAGTGCCAGAATTAAAGGCGCTCATCACCACTCCCAGAAACATGAGGTTTCATTTATAAGGAACTATACATGAGGAATGCCTGACCTATTTAGTGGTTGCCCACAGAAAATTGTGGTGTGGCTAGATGCATAAGAATGGTCTATGTCATAAATCTGACTCCAATGACATATATATCTTGAACCACATCAAACAGTTCACTTTAAAATCAGTGCATTCTTGGGGCTGGAACAGCTGAGTTCGATTCCCAGCATCCACATGGTTGATCACAAGCATTTCTAATTCCTGTCAATGAAGATCTGATGCCCTCTTCTAGCCCCTGCAAACATATTGCAGGTAGTGCAAATACATACATGCAAGTAAAACACTTACACATGTGAAATAAATCTTTTAAAGGTGTATTTTAAGATAAGCAGATAAAACTAGTGTATTTTATTATATCTAAATTACACCTCCATGGTCTTGATTTTCTTTTTAAAATATCCAACACAAATATTAACTCGTAAGATATAAAAAAGACTGACCCCACATGTACAAGTTCCAGGGTTCAATGCCCTGTATAAGCTCTATTTGCATACAATTGAGTTGTTTTTAAGTGTATCAACAGAATCCTGTACAGATTATCATTATCTAATTTATGTATATTTTCACTGCAGGGTCTGGTGAAGCTCGCCTTTAGTCCAAGCAATTGTGAGACAGGGACAGACTGATCTCTGTGTGTTCGGTCCCAACTCAGTCTACACAGTGAGTTGCAGGTTGGCTTGGAGTGAGACCCAGACTTTAATAAATAAATAAATAATTTGAAAAGTTTTTTTTTCACTACGCTATAACAGAATCCTATACAGAACGCTATAACAGAACTCGGGAGAAACCACTCGTTCACAATTCTTCCTAAATCTGCTAGTTTTTTATAACTAATATTCATTCTTTTTATGCCACTTAAATTGATCATATAAATCCTAAATTGTACCTCACCAACAAAGGAAGGCAAAACTGGCAATTTGACGTCACCCTGAACATTCCTACAGTGAGTCCCAACGCCCAGAAAAGTCCAGACACGGGTGTGGTCTTTCAGAAATTATTTAAGCAACTCAACTTTGTTCCAAGAGACCAGTGCCACGCAGTTTCCGTTTCTAGACTACATTTCCCAGAAACACGTGCGCCTTACACAACTTCCGGCGCAAACCTACTCATTAATTAAATAGTGATTCCCTGAGATTGGCCCCAACTATGGAGTGGGTTTGTGTCCAGGATCTCAGCCCTGCGTGTTGTGAGAGTTTCGATCCGAAACTTATATCTTTGTCTAGGAAACTCACGTATGTAATTCCAAATGCGGAGCGAGCTCCTCGGCCTGCCTCAGGCGGTACCCTGGTGGGAATCCGAGAATGGGCGCCATTTTCCCCGCCAGTTCCCATCGCGGACTACATTTCCCAGAAACTCCCGCGAATTCAAGGCAGCCCCTTCTTTTGGCTGCGGGACCCTCGTCGTCGTCCGGGGACGAAAAAGTGCACGGTGAGCGGCCTAGGCCCTTGTTAAGTCTTCACAGGTGCGACCCTGGGTTCTGAAGGGAAATAACAGTATCTGAGGTGTCGGGTCTGTGGTAGTTGGTCTAGCTGGGTAAGCAGCAGAGATTTCTTGACTGTGTGTAAGTGTGACCTTAAGTGACCCTAGCGCGCCGCGAGTGCGCGGATGTGATTGTTTAGGTTTCTCTGGTGGGTGTGTCATAGACCTGTGAACTTGCGCAGAGCTGTGTGTGTACGTGTGCACATTTTCGTTATTAGAGTGTGTGATTGATAACTGTGCGGCAGGGTGTGTAGGTGTGATTGCGTCCCCGTGTGTTTGGACTGATTGTGTGTAACGGAACAACTTCTTGTGCATGAGGGATACAGCAGATTATCAGCAATTATCCCATGACTGTTAACTTGAGGGTGCCGTGTGTATGTAAGTGTACTATGTTTACTGGGTGCCTGTGACACTGTGAGGGTGTTTGAGTGTGATTATGTAACGTTATGTGATAACAGTGAGTATGGTTGGAAGATGCGTGGAATTGACAGGCTGTCTGTGTGACTGGCTTAGTGGTGGCTGTTGTGTTCTGTTGAATGTGTGATTGTGTATAATTTTCATGAGGGGAACTGAAGGGAATTGTAACTATTGTGTGGCTCCGCAGTGAGTACACGCTACTGTGAACATTTGCAGCACTGTGGTTTTATGTGGTGTTGTATTTAAGGTTTCTTTAATCTTGTGGATGGGGTTGCATCCTCAGAGTGGATGTGTGACTGACTGTGTGACCATATATGGAAGTGCTGTCGTTTGGGCAGGGTGTGCGTATGAGGATATATGCCGTTCCTATGGTGGGTGAGTGGCTGCCTGCAGCTGCAGGTTTGTAGATGTGGAATGCTTCTGACTGCCCAAGTGACTCCGATTTTCTGTCCTAAGAGACCCCAGTGAGACGAGAACAGATTCCAGTCTTGGACAACATTGACTTCACTCCTCCTCGGACTCTAGAAATGATCCTGATAACCTAGACTAAACCACTTCTCCCTGGATGACCAGTATGGATCCAGGGTGATCTTTTATTAAAAGGCTTAGGACTTCATGACTCCTTTTGTATTTCCCAGCTCTGCTCCTCCAGAGGTACCTAGTGAAGAAAAGAGGAATGGCTGTGGACCAAGCCAAACATAAGGTACGCTGGCGTTTCCTTTTGTTCTCTCTGGTCTTGTTTAACACAGATTCATCAAGTGACCTGCTTCTTCAAATTTCCCATTCATGAAAATGGTAGGAAACTCTGATATGGACACTCAGCCTGTGTTCTCCCTGACCTCCTTCTGTATAAAAGTTACATGTTAATTTAGGAAATATATAACTTTTAAAGTTTTTGTTTCTTTCTACGCTCATTTCTAAAATGTGGTTATTTCAGAGAATTTGGGAAACAAAGCCAAGTTAAATCTCCTCTACATAAAAATAACTTGTTTAATCAATTGTCTTCTCATGTTGTTTTCAAGGGTGAGATCTCATAGTATTAATTTCATATATTTGGACTAAAAATTATACATGGCAGTGGTTTGGTTGTTGTTTGCTTTGTTTTGTTTTTTTGAAACAAGCTGGTTTCAAACTCCACATGTAGCTGAGGATGACCTCATCTCCTGTCTCCACTTGCTTCCTTTAGTGCTACAATTGCTTGTATGTGTGAATCACCATACTTCAATAAAAAAAAAAGATGTATTTTTTTCTTTTGTGTGTATGATTGTTTTGTCTGCATGTATGAATGTGCAGCACACAATGCTCATGGAGGTCAGAAGAGGGAGTTAGAGCCACTGGAACTGGAGGTATAGAAGGTTGTAAGCCCCAATGTGGGAGCTGAGAACCAAATTTGGGTCCTCTGCAGGAGCAGGAAGCACTCTTAAGCACTGAGCCATCACTCAACCCCCATTTTTGAGTTTTTTGTTTTGTTGTTTGTGTTTAGTTCTGAGACAGGCTCTCACTGTGTAACCCAGACTGACTTCAAACTCTTAGTTTTCAACCTTCCTAATGCTGTGACCCATTAATATAGTTTCTCATGTTATAGTGACCCCCAACACAAAATTACTTTGTTGCTACTTCACAACTGTAATTTTGCTACTGTCATGAATTGTAAGTATCTGATATGCAGGATATGTGACCCACCAAAGGGGTCACAGTGCACAGGTTGAGAACCAATGCTGTGCATTCTCCTGCTTCAGCCTCCTAAGTACTAGGTTACTGATGTAAGCTACCATCCCAAGTTCTGTATAAGGATTTGAGTCCTAGTTTTCTTTTAAAAATCAATAAAATAAAATAAAAAATGAAAAAGTAAAAAATTAAAATCCAAGCTGGACAGTGGTGGTTAATTCCAACACTCCAGAGGCCAGAGGCAAGCTAATCTCTTGTAAGTTCAAGGCCAGCCTGGTCTATAGAGTGAGTTCCAGGATAGCCAGAGCTACACAGAAAAACCTTGTCTCGAAAAGAAAGAAAGAAAAGATAGAATGAAAGAAAAGAAAAATCTCTATTTGCTAGATGAGAGGCAGGCTGATTTCTGTGAGTTTGAGGCTAGTCCTTGGTCTGTGTGTTGAGGATTACACAGTTAGACTCTTTGTCACAAAAAGGCTAGAGTTTCCTGATGACTATAATTTGGACATTGCTTTTCCATTTTTTAATTGTTATCAAGGGTTGCTTTTTAACTATTTTTACAGGTATCCTGGCATACATATGCATACTTTTCTAAGGAGTTAGCATGGGAAGGAATAACTGGACCATATGTTATAGATGTACCAATTTGATATATAGTTTCTACAAGTTAAATTTCCATCAGTGGTTGATAAGCATCATGGAACAGAAAATTTTTATTTAAATACTACATATTTATTAGTACTTAACAAACACCTATAAAACACCTATATCCTTTATCTTAATACCTAATACCTATAATTTAGCACCTATAAACACTTAATACCTAAGAATACCTAACCAATAATATTTTAGCCTTCTTAAAAGGATATTAATATTCTTAGCATAGGTCCTTGAAGAAAAACTTGATTTTAGCAATCTGGATACGGCAGTCCCTTTCAAGCTTAGCGTCCATTGAAACTAACTTTGCCAGTTTGTATGGTCAGTTTATTTCAACCACTAGATTGTTATAAGGTCAGCTTGTTTTAACCGCTAAACTTGAGGTCAGCTTCCTTCATCAGCTGAGACTCACTTCTATAGTCTCCTCCGTCCGTCTTCATGGTGGGCCTCCGAACTCCACCAGCGCTCTCAGGGCCCTGAATGGATGTCTTTTGTGTCCAGTTTTTCAGAACTCTCTCAGCAGACTTTATGCCATACCTTTTCTACCAGCCTTCTTAGGCTCGTTTACAGGATGTGCCTCAGGCTATTGCGGCCTAAATGCTGATGAATGGCATACTTCTCCAGGGTGCATTGTCTTTTCAGTCTGTGAGGACAAGAGGAAGAGAGCACCACGTGGAGCCCTCTGGTTTATATATAGCATGGTCTCGAGTTCCTTGGCAGTCTCGAGGGCCCACAAGATCTCTCGAGATATCCAGCAGTTCCATGGCTTCTTGCAGCAACTGACCATCATCTGAGGCTTGTGCAGTTTCCTTCAACAAGGCATTTCATGTTTCTCACAGAACTGTGACCTTAACTGGGCTCTGCTCATCTCAGCCCCAAATCCAAGCAACTCCAAGCTCCTCCTTTACGTGGAGCCTTTATGTGCATACTAATTCACTAAAGAGAACTAACTTCTACCATAGCATGGTCATGCTGTTTTCTAACTTTCCACCCTTTGGTACTGTAGTATTGGATGAGTCTGATGGTAGAATAATAAATGATGATTTAAGAATAATAACATACAGGGGCTGGGGATGCAGTCCAGTTGGAAGAGTGCCTGCCTAGTTTATGTGAAGCCCCAGGTTCAATTCTCCAGCATCACATTAAGCAACCACAGTAGTGCACTCCCATAATTCCAGCACTTGGGAGTTAGAAGGAGAAAGACTAGAAGTTCAAGGTCCTCCTTGGCTACATAGTGAGCTTAAGGCCCACTTAGACACATGAGATCCTGTCTCAAAATAAAAGAGTCTGGCAAGGTGGCTCAGCAGATAGCATGCCTGCAGCCAGCCTGCCGACGTGGGCTAAGGATGCACACATTCCTTTAAGCAGCGTCCATCTGATTAGGGAGTAGGACAGCATCAGCACACTGTAAGCCTGGGCGTCTTTACTTGCTGTCTACTTGCCTCCTGTATCTATAGATGACTTTTTCTTGTACTGTTTTGTATGAACAGAACCACAGAATGTCTATCCTTTTGTTGGTTCCTTTTGGTCAGCATTGTATTTCATTTGTTTCTTGAAGGTGTTATTTGCTAGTATATGGTATAAATAATATAGATCCACCCGCGTTGATCTATGTAGTTGAGAATTGTTCATTACTATTGCCCTTTAAAATTTAACTCTGGACGGGTGCACGTCTTTAATCCGAGCGCTCAGGAGGCAGAGGCAGGCAGATCTCTGTTAGTTCAAGGCCAGTCTGGTCTACAAAGTGAGATCCAGGTCAGCCAGGGCTACTACACAGAGAAACTCTGTCTCAAAAACCAAAAATAAATAAAAAATGAGTAAATAGCCGGGCATGGTGGCACACACCTTTAATCCCAGCACTTGGGAGGCAGAGGCAGGAGGATCTTTGTGAGTTCGAGGCCAGCCTGGTCTACAAAGTGAGTCCAGGACAGCCAGGCCTACACAGAGAAACCTCTTCTCGAAAAACCAAAAACAAAACAACAATCACAAAAAATAATAAAAATAAAAAACTGTGGTTGCGGGGCAGTGGTGGCACACGCCTTTAATCCCAGCACTCGGGAGGCAGAGGCAGGCGAATCTCTCTGAGTTCGAGGCCAGCCTGGTCTACAAAGTGAGTCCAGGATAGCCAGGCTATTACACAGAGAAACCCTCTCTTGAAAAACCAAAAAAAAAAAAAAAAAGAGTAAATAAGTAAAAATTCACTGTAAGAAGTCAGATGTGATGGCACCTGTAATCTCAGTTCTCAGGAGGCTGAGGCAACAGGAGTTTGAGTTTCAGGCCAACCTGGGCTACCTGGTGAGTGCAAGCCAGCTTGGGCTGTGTACAAGATCCAACCTCAAAAAATACTTTTTTCCCGGTTGTGCACCATAGCAGAGCTTATTCCATTATTGTCACTTGAGTTGTTTTCAACATTAGGTTATTGTGAACTGTAGAAAGTGGCTAATTAAATTATTTACCAGTTTTTAGATTACATTTAATTGGTTGGCAGTGTTAATCCTTAACCTGCCATTATAAATCAGCACACAGACACCTCATGGATTTTAACAAGCCTTGGCCTGGATTGTGCAATCTTAGCCCATCTAAGCTAGCCCTTAATTCTAGTCCCCAAATAAGACCCCGTGTATACATACGTCCCCTGGACTGTTATTCCCCAAGCTATGCTGACATTCCAGGCCATGTGGAATGACGTTCTTTTTTGTAACCCATGGCAGCATGTGTCCTCCTTCCTACTCTTGGCTTCTTCTTCTTCTTCTTCTTCTTCTTCTTCTTCTTCTTCTTCTTCT
>CAJQZJ010000817.1:1513413-1589958 GCA_907164525.1 Lophiomys imhausi | reverse complement strand
CTTCTTCTTCTTCTTCTTCTTCTTCTTCTTCTTCTTCTTCTTCTTCTTCTTGGGGCTTCTCTCTCCTTCTTCTTCTGGATGCTTCTTCTCTCTCCTTCTTCTTCTGGAGGCTTCTTCTCTCTCCTTCTTCTTCTTCTGGAGGGTTCTTCTCTCTTCTTCTGGAGGCTTCTTCTCTCTCCTTCTTTTGGAGGCTTATTCTGTCTTCTTTCCATCAACCACTCTGCTCACAAGTCCAAGCACCTTAGTCCCGCCTACCTCTCTCTTTGTCCAATCTCAGGCCTCAACATTTATTTAACCAATCAGAGACCAGCAAGGTAGCATAGCTTTACTAAGACATACAGCAAGCAAGCTTCTGGAAGCAGGTTCATTAACATTTAGAATGTGTAACATCACCCCATCAATGAACAAGGCATTTTGTGGCTTTCAGTGCACATATGCAATGTGTTTAAGTGTATCCCTAATAGTAAAATTTCTGGCTCATAACTTATATTTGCATTTCACTTAAATTGATGCTGGCTTCCCAAAGTGGTTGTATCAGTCTATATTTCCAGCTGCAGTGTGTGAGACTACACTCGAGACAGGAAGCTTCTCTAGAGATAAAGGGAATTGTTCATAATAAAATAGCAGGACAAGATTCCTTCACCCCTATTACTTGGGATGCAGAGGCAGACAGGTCTCTGTGAGTTCAAGGCCAGCCTGTTCTACATAACAAGTTCTAGATCAACCAAGGCTATCTAGTGGGACCCTGTCTCAAGTAAAATAAATAAAACACAGTATCACATAAAGTATAGGTAGTATTTGTTCCATATTCCCACTAACTAGAGTTCTGACAAGGAAAGTGGAGACAGTTTTTATCTGGCTCCTGTAAGCATTCGTTATAAGACTGCCATAGTTTTTAGCGTTTTTCTTTCCTTACCCAGTCTTACTTTCTCAGAACCTCCACTGCCTCCAGGAGAACAGCCTTGAGAAAGACTGGCCATATCATACAGTACTAAAACCACGGCTGAGGTCACTGACATGTCTCACCTCTCTGACATTCCATTGTGTTTTTATGTGAGATAGGTACAATGGTGTGAAGATTTGTAACCGAGCCATTCATGAGGCTGCATTTGCTTTCCTGTGCTGACATTTGTGGGTGCTAAGGATTCCTGCCAAGATCCTGGTCCTGTTGACTCTGTTGTTAGCTAGCTAATCATCATCTCTCAGTGCCCCTCATTTTCAAGCAATATTAATATTTTCATTCAGCAAATAACCGATCATCTTTTCTTGGCCTTTTCCCAGGCATTTCCTGTGATGGACAGGAAATGATGTGCTTAGGGAAGTGAGAGTAGAATTATAGGCTAAACTTGTCCTGCCTAAACTGTGATTTGATGAGGTGGCAATATGAGTCACTCAGCTGGTAAGACACATAGAGAAGCCAAAATCGTGTCTACAGACTAATGTGTTCCAGTGAGAGAGGATGGGATATGGGGTTGGTAGTTCCAAATATTGAAAGATTTCCTAGCTTATGAGACTTTAGGAATTGTTGTTACTGGCTAGTATGGGCCTCTGAGACTTCCGTGGTATTTATGAAACAAGTTTAAGTTGAAGCCCAACAGGAAATTTGTTAACAAATATATTTATTAATAACTATAAACACCTGTTACCTAACAACTAACCCTAATAATAGTTATAAACTGTTACATTGGACCAGGGTCCTGGCGGGAAACCTGACAAGCTTAGGTCTCCTGGTGATAAGGCCTGAGACCTGGGGCGGCACTTCTGTTCCCATAAAATAAATCTATCAAGACCTTTTAATATTTCAGTGCTTAGGTCTTAGCTAGGCAGACTCTCAACTGTCTCATCTAAGTTAGCCTGACCACCTAATCCCAACCGGCCATGTGGCTTGCCATGTCTCCTGGTGGAAAGAGAGCTTCCTTTGTGTCTTCCCATGGTTCCTTTCTTCCTCCCAAGAAATTCCACCTTCCTATACTTTCTGCCCAGTTAATTGGCCATCAGCAACTTTTATTATCCAATCAGAGAATGCCTCGGATAGGGCATTAACCAAATCTCAGCACATTGAAATACACTTTTGAAAACCATAGATAAGACCTTTCTCCATCAATCGTTAGTTTTATTTATCTGAGAAACAGGAACAAGTATGATAATGGATGTTTCTAAAGAGTTTGGTCAGTGTGTATGAAGTGATACAATGGTACTTTTTCGTCGGAAATCAAAACATGTGGTCACCAGAAAAATAATTTGTATTAACAGGAAATGATTGTTTTGGTGTTGGGGATTGAGTTAACCTCCCCCTCCCCCCAAGCCCTGTTGTTTTGAGACTTGATCACACTATATAGCTAAGACTGGTCTTGAACTCACTATGCAACCTGGGCTGACAGCTCAAACTCCAAATCAATCCTTTTACCTCCCCCTCCCTGGTGCTGGGATTATAGTGATGCTCCTCCATGCCTGACTTTCTGTCATCTGTTTCTGAATGAATAGAGGATCCAGAGCCACTGGTTCTTGGTGGCATCATTATAATGGCTCATTTGCTCAACCTGACAACACAAGCACCAAACTTTTGGAGTATTTTTTGTTATACATCTAGAGTGTGTATATATCGTTTCAGAAATTGGTGGTGTTCAGTGACGTGTCCCTGGACTTCTCTCAGGAGGAGTGGGAGTGCCTGGGCCCTGCTCAGAGGGACTTGTACAGAGATGTGATGTTGGAGAACTACAGCAACCTGCTTTCAGTGGGTAAGGGAGCCTGCACCACAATGCAGCAGTCTCTGGAGTCTCTGCTTCTTCCTCAATGAATTGCTCAGCTGCTTTTCAAGTTTGCCACCTGAATTCCTGCTCCTTGTTTGCAAATAAATGGTTTCAGCTGGGCTGAAAAAGAAGCCTGGGAAACAGGCAGCTCCAGTGGGCTGCCTCTGAGGCTCCATCTTCGTCGCCTTTCGCTGCTCCTGCCGCGGTATCTCTCGCTGGATGATGGAGGGGTTGATCTGTTCCCCACAGCATAACCATGTCCCATATCTTTTCTTGTAAGCAGGACTTCACATTCCCAAGCCTCAGGTGATCTCTTTATTGGAGCAAGGCAAAGAGCCCTGGATGGTTGGCAAAGAGCTTACAAGAGGTCTATGCTCAGGTAAGTGAGGAACGCTGGGTACAGCATCGCCTGCAGGAATAGCTCACTGCTGGTCAAGGAAACTGCACCTGTCACATGGCGTTTTGTAAGCTTCTGCCAGACCTAGGTCCAGTGAGGAAAGCAAGTTTTCAAAAAAAAAAAAAATTTTTTTTTTTTAGTTGCAGTTATTTATTGTATGGGGCCAGTGTGTGGAGGTCAAAGGACAACTTGCTGCAGTTGGTTCTCTCTGTCCATGGTTCTCTCAGGCCTGGGATCTGACTCGTCATCCAGCTTGTTTTTATTTTTACATAGGTATGGTTATATGACTGGCATCTCAGTCTTTACCTTCTCTTCTCCGTCCAGATGTCAGATAAAATCCCAACCTTCTAATAGTGTGGTTCACCTTTCTGGTGAGCAGGCGCAACATGGAAGCTTTTTCCTGTCTTTTAAAGATGTGTGATTTTACATGTCTGGGCCTGAGTGTGGGCTGGTGCTTGCAGTCAAGAGACTGCATAAAATCCCTGGAGTCCTGGGAAGTTGTGAGCTCCTATGTGGATGCTGGGAATTGAACCTTGATCTTTTGCAAGAGCAACACACATTCTTAACTGTAAATTGCATGTTTTTCCTCCTTGCCCCAAGCTCCTGGAATAAAGACTCTGAGACTCAAAATATATTTAAAAATACCTAGGCCATATAGCTAGGCTGGTTCTCTGACTAGCTCATAACTTAAATAACCCATTTCCATGAATCTACATTCTGCCACATGGCTGGTTTCTGTCCTCACATCTTCCCTGGTGAATCCTTTCTCCTGGCACTATCCCAGAATCCTTTCTGCCTACTGGATGTCCTACCTTCTATTCCACCCTTTCCTATAGGCCGTAAGTTTTTTAATTGACAAGTATTACATCCATACAATACACAAGATATTCTCAGCCGGGCGGTGGTGGCGCACGCCTTTAATCCCAGCACTTGGGAGGCAGAGGCAGGCGGATCTTTGCGAGTTCGAGGCCAGCCTGGTCTACAAAGCGAGTCCAGGACAGCCAGAGCTGTTAAAAACAGAGAAACCCTGTCTCGAAAAACCAAAAAAAAAAAAAAGATATTCTCTCTGCACTTGACCACTGGGCCATCTTTTCAGAACCAATCCTGGTGCACTCTTAAGGCCTATCATGAATTGCCTCTGTAGCAGTACAAAGATACTGCTGTCATTCAGAGAGTCCTTGGGTTTTTTGAAGTCTGTGGCAGAACACTAGGATAAACACCAATGTGGCAGTACATGTTTATTATCCTAGCAACTGGAGAGACTGAGGCAAGATAATCCAGAGTTCAAAACCAGCCAGAGTTAAAACAGTAAGACCTTGTCTCAGGGGACATTCCTTTAATCCCAGCACTTGAGGGGCAGAGGATCTCTGAATTCAAGGCCAATCAGGGCTAGCTAGTTAGACCCTGTCTCAAAACAAACAAAATAAGCAAATGACCAAGTTCATTGTTTGTTATGCCACAAAATATCCAGGAATTCCTATATATTTAGTTTTCATGTTTTGTGCCCATTGCTTTTTGGTTTTTTTTTTTTTTTTACACAAACTTCTTCAGACTTTTCTGACCTACATCCATATTTAAGAATCATTGTTGAAGGCCAGGAAGTCGTGGCGCACGCCTTTATTCCCAGTGCTTGAAAGGCAGAGGCAGGTGAATCTATAAGTTCAGGCCAGCCTGGTCTACAGAGCAGGTTCCAGGACAGCCAGGGCTACACGGAGAAACCCTGTCTACAAAACAAAGAATCCCCTTTAGTAACTTATTTCCATCGTGGTCTCCTTCTGCTTCCACAATATATCTTGTTAATTTCCCTGTAGTCTTTGTCCATTTGTTTCATGATGGACAGATCTCCTTAAAAGCCTGTGTCGTTTACCTACTAGACAACATATTCACATTAGTTTTTCCAAATAAGAGAGGAAAAGAATATTTGTTGCTTTCCTTCCTTTCAGCTCTGGAGTCAATGTGTGAAAGCAAGTTATTATCTCTAAAGAAGGAAGTTTATGAAATAGAATCATGCCAGAGAGAGTTCATGGGACTTACAAAGCATGGCTTTGAGTACTCCAGTTTTAGAGATGTTCTGGAATCTGGAAGCCAATTTCAAAATGGACATTTAAACCAAGAATTACTCACTCATGATTACATGCCCTCGTTTGTACAACAGACTTTCTTTACCCTACATCAAATTATTAATAATGATGAGAAACCCTATGAATGTAAGAAATGCAGAAAGGTCTTTACCCAGAACTCACAATTTATTCAACATCAGAGAATTCATATTGGTGAAAAGTCTTATGAATGTAAGGAATGTGGGAAATTCTTCAGCTGTGGGTCACATGTTACTCGACATCTGAAAATTCATACTGGTGAAAAACCCTTTGAATGTAAAGACTGTGGGAAGACCTTCAGCTGTAGCTCATACCTGTCTCAGCATCAGAGAATCCACACTGGTAAGAAACCTTACGAATGTAAGGAGTGTGGGAAGGCCTTTAGCTATTGCTCAAATCTCATTGACCATCAGCGAATTCACACTGGTGAGAAGCCTTATGCGTGCAAAGTTTGTGGGAAGGCTTTCACAAAGAGCTCACAACTCTTCCAACATGTGCGAATTCATACAGGTGAGAAACCTTATGAATGTAAGGAATGTGGCAAAGCCTTTACTCAGAGTTCAAAGCTTGTTCAGCACCAGAGGACACACACTGGGGAGAAGCCCTATGAGTGCAAGGACTGTGGGAAGGCCTTCAGCAGTGCCTCAGCACTCACAAATCATCAGAGAATCCACACTGGGGAGAAGCCCTATGAGTGCAAGGACTGTGGGAAGGCCTTCACTCAGAGCTCACAACTTCGACAACATCAAAGAATTCATGCTGGCGAGAAACCTTTTGAATGCCTTGAATGTGGGAAGGCCTTTACTCAGAACTCACAGCTTTTTCAGCATCAGAGAGTCCATTCAGATGAAAAACCATACGAATGTAATAAATGTGGAAAGGCCTTTAATAAGTGCTCAAACCTTACCCGACATCTGAGAATTCATAGTGATGACAAGCCCAACAACTGGAAGGAATGAGGGAAGGAGGTTAGTAATGGTTCAGACCTTATTAGCTGTCAGGGAATTCCTACCAATGAATAATAAAAACTCATGTATGAGAGTTATTTTCATTGACATTGTTTGACTAGATATTTACATGTTCTTTTTCTATCTTTCTTTTTTTTGAGAGAACGAGAGAAAGATAGGGTTTCTCTGTGTAACCTTGGCTGACCTGGCCTCGAACTCACAGAGATCCGCCTGCCTCTGCCTCCTTAGTGCTGGGATTAAAGGCGTGTGCCACCCCATCCGATATTTACATTTTCATCTGAATACAGTTAATTGTAGGTTATGAGTTCCAAGCCTACATTTATTCTCTTCTCCCTCATCAATTCTAGTTGCTTACTAGTTTAGTTTAGTTTTTGTCCCCATTGCTTGGGGATTTGTCATACTGTTGTTTATATTTGCTTTTTTTTTCTTTTAGTTTTTTTGAGACAGGGTTTCTCTAACAGCCCTGGCTGTCCTGGACTCTCTTTGTAGACCAGGCTGGCCTCGAACTCAGAGATCCATCTGCCTCCGCCTCCCGAGTGCTAGGATTAAAGGCGTGCGCCACCACGCCCGGCATATTTGCTTATATTTTTAAGGCTGTCTTTTGTAAACTATGTTTTTGATGCTTGCACTAATACCACAGTGTTTTGATTATGTAACCTTTAATGATTTAAAATTCCTTGTGGAATTCCAATGTTGTATTTGAGGCAAATGTCAGTCTTATTGCTATGTTTCATGAGCTTATTTTTATTATAAGTGAAATCCAAAGTTCAAATATCAAAATGAGCTGTAAGTATATTGATTATAGATGACGACTATCAAATTGGTAGAACTAATTTTACTGGACTTTGCTTTATAACGATGTGTAGTCATGATATTTGTATTCTTTTTTTTTTTAGTTTTTTTTTAAGATTTATTTATTATGTATACAACATTCAGCCTGCATGTATGCCTGCAGGCCAGAAGAGAGCACCAGATCTCATTATAGATGGTTATGAGCCACCATGTGGGTGCTGGTATTTGAACTTGGGTCCTTTGGAAGAATAGCCAATGCTCTTAGCCGATGAGCCATCTCTCCAGCCCTGGTATTTGTATTATTCATCTGCTTTTATCATGCTAAAAAAAATTATAACATTTCTTTTCCAACAAATACATATTCTAAGTTTAGTGACTTACTTAATATCTTTTAAATGACTATTATTCATGTTGTGGTTGCTTCTGAATTTTTGCATTTATAAAAGCTGTCTCCGTTAATATGACCCCAAACTAATGTTTGGATGTTTGATGTTTTGTTTCTCTTAAAAACATTTCTTTTAGTGCTAAATTTATTCATCTTTTCTCCTTGTATGTTATTTTGTTCTTTTTCACTACCTTAATTCTAATGTTATGCCAGAAAGGTAATTACAGTTAGGAAATGTTATTTTTCCAGGGTTTTTTTCTTTTATAATATTATCAGTAGTTATTTCTTATTTTACATGTGCAGTCATGCCTGTGCATGTGTTTTCTGGGAGACCTCAATGAATTCATAAAGAATTTAGATCTATTCCTAGCCTACAGTATGGGTTTAATAAAAGGTTTCTCTGCTGTCATTAGCATCCTAAGTTTCATAATTTTCTTTATGATTCCTGGAAAGGGTGTGTGTTGAGGGTCGTGGTGCTGGGATGGAAACCAGGGCTTTGTATGAGCTAGGCAAGCATTCTATCACTGAGCCCCTCACTGGTAAGTTCTAGGCTAGTGTTTTATTGCTAATCCACTTCTCCCAACTTCTGGAAATTACTTTTAACTGCCACTTAACGTTATCAAAACTGGAGGATTCATGATGGTTTTTTTGTTCAAACTTTGCACCTAAAATTAACATAATCTGGGAAGGGTTCTATTGAGGGACTGAAATGACTTTTGTGACAGTTATAGAGGCTGGAAACACCATTATGATGTTAGGGTCCAGAACGTGCTGAGGAAGGCCCCCAAACTCAGATAGCATGCAAAAGCAATGAATGTTTATTTTTCTGCAGAGCTCCAGCATGCTGGGATCACCAGTTAGGCAAATTGGTGACCCCAAGGTGAGCTCACAGGCTCTTTTTAAAGGCTTTCAGGGGAATTCCAGGGTGAGTTAGGTAATCTGCAGCATGATTGGAGCATTCAAACTGAAACAAACGGGCCACCTTTGGAAAAAGTGCTAGTGCCTTTGGCCTAGTTAGTCAACAGTCACCAGTTGATCATAAGACGGGGCTGACCCTGAGTTGATCAGGGAGGGTTTTCAAATCTGCATTTAGCAGTTAGTAACTCTAAACAATCTTATCTTTCTCAAGGCAGAGGGCTAAACTGTTTCAGATTGTTCGTCTTTTTTTCTAGTTAACTACTGAGCCCATTTCTGGGAATGGGAACCTCAGGCCTGGCCCATAGGTTAAGCCTCTTCAGGGCCTCGGGGTCCCTGTGGGCCCCTTCTTGGCAGGGGGGGGGGGGGGGGGGGGGGGGGCTATTGAGTCGTATCTCAGGGGTTTACACAGATTTAAACTGAGGTAAAATAAAACAAATTTCCTCAAACTGTGAACATATACTGAGGGGCCAGATTCCTGGTCCTGGTCTTTGGCTGACACAGTGTCAGACCAGATAAAGCTCCCTGATTCAGGGGAATGGGTGGTTTATACATTGTTGCCAAAGAGACGGTGCTGAGCTCATAGACTAGCTGGAGTTGGACGCCTCCCTCTGGCTGAGTTCCCTGTCAGCAGCAGCTGTAACTGAGGGCTCGGGTGCTGCTACTTTCTCTGTGGCTTCAGATTCTCAGTTTCTCTGGGTGTCTGATCCTAGGTCCCAGGGCTGTGGTGATTTAGGCTCCGCTGCTCTGGAGTCTCAAGGTGCTGCTGTCCAAAGGTCAGCAGCAAGGGCTGAGGATCGGAACGCCCCTCTCAGGGACCATATGCCAAACAGTGGCTTGAGGGCACCAGAGGAGTGGAGTGGTACCCAGGGGAGCTAAAGAGAGGGTATCTGAGGAGGGTGCCCAAGAAAGCTGTGGGGGAGCCCTGGGGCAAAACTTAAAGAGGCCCAGCCTGGCACAGGTGTCTCCAATGAGATCCACTGCGCCAGCAACTTTGAAGATGGGGCAATAGAAACTCCATATTCACACACCCATTAAACACTGTTGTCCCTGAGCAGCACAGTCAAGGCAGCCTGCCCCCATACTCCCTCTCCTCCCGCCCCCAGCACTTGCAAAATCGCTATCAGAGTCCGTCCTTCCCACCCCAGCCTGCACTGCTGCCACAGGAGCGGTCACAATGGAGGCTCCTGTCAGAGCGGGGACGCCTCCTCAGTGTCCTGCCATTGTTGGATGCTACTTGGGAGCTATCCACTTTCTTGCCTTAGCCTGCTGACCTCGAGGGAGCTGTCCATGGTGTCAGCACTTCCTCTCCAATCTCTGTTGGCTATCCATGCTGACTCAAGCTGCAGGGAAAGCCTTCCCTGCAGTGGACATACTTTGTAAACTTTGTAAACCCTCAAGGCAGGAAAGTGGCCAGGCCCCAGCCCAGAAGCTCCAGCAGCCAGGCCCTTCCTCCAGACTGTAGTCCCAATTGGCCTGCAGCGGCAGCAATCAATCAAAGTGGTCCGCTGCCCACCCCCCAAGAAGTGTTAGTACAGTCCCTGAGCAGCTTGCTGCAAAAGCTGTCAGCACCCCCTTTCCCACCCCAGCCTGTGCAGCTGGAATAGTCAAAATGACAGTTCCTGGGACTCTTGTCAGAATGGTGTGCTGCCGACTTGGAGCTGTCCTACCTCAGCCTGCCCTGATACAGACTCCCTTTGTTTTTTTTGGTTGGTTGGTTTGTTTTTCAAGACAGCGTTTCTCTGTGTTGCCCTGACTATCCTGGAACTCACTCTGTAGACCAGGCTGGCCTTGGGCTCAAGAGATCCACCTGCCTCTGCCTCCCAAGTGCTGGGATTAAAGGCGTGCGCCACCATGCCCAGCAATTACAGACAGCTGTGAACTGCCATGTGAGTGCTGGGATTTGAACCTGGGTCCTTTGGAAGAGCAGCCAGTGCTCTTAACCACTCAGCCATCTCTCCAGCCCCCAGACTGGACTGTAATCTTAGCAATTTTGTAAACTTTGTAAACCCTCAAGATGGGAAAAGTGACCAGACCCCCTGCTTGAAAAAATTCCAGCAGCCCTGCCCCCCAGATCTGGCTGTCATAACATTTCCAGCCTCTGTAACTATCACAAAGGTCATGTCCAGGCCCTCAATAGATTCATCCCAGATTATGCTAATATAAGGTGAAAAGTCTGAACAAAAGACCCACCAATCACAGCACAGGTAAACCCACCAGTCTCTGAGTTCTCCAAGCTCAGGACTTGAAAGTCCACCAATCCTCACTCTGGAAATCCCTGCCCTAGAAAGCCACACCCACAAGAAACCCTATATAAGCCCTACACTTTGTTCAATTTGCTTCTGTCCTCTCTGAGGAGCAGGGGCAGCTGCACCCTGGATTCGTCCCTCCTCACTTCAAACCCTCCAATAAATCTCATGCGATTTGCTACCTGCTAAAACTCTTTCATCGGAAGAAGGAAAGAAGCCAAGAAGCAATGAAGGAGCGGGAACGCAGGCTCCTCAGCTCAGCTGCGTTGGGGAAACTCTCCTGAATGCTGCAACGTCTCTGCTGAGGAAGCCTCCTCTCAGAGTTGTGTGGTTCCTGGCTCCTGTGCCTCAGGATGCCCTTCTCTTGTGACACTGCCCCACCTCACAGATGTTCTTGGGCTCTAGTGTCTCAAGACGTCCTTCCATTGGGATACCTTCTCATCTCAATGCTGTGTGGTTCCTGGGCTTCCGAGTACCAGATCCCCTTCCATCCTAGCAGGACCATTAACAAATACAAGCCCTGAAACAAAAGACACAAGACAGTATACACACAGACAGAAATGGTCACTCTTAAGTAAGACAGTCACTCCATACACCCACAGTCTAGCATGACCACTCAAAGTTGTCACGCAACACCTCACCATCAGAGGACCTGATTTTTAATTCCGAAGCTCAGTAAGCTGATAGGATAACCCTACTTACACAAACCACACAGCAGTCACTGTCACGCCCTCGCAGAGCCTCACCAGCTCACACAAACCAACCCACATTGGGTAACCTGCCCAAAGCGGTTTACAATTGCCCTGCGCACTCGCGCTGCTGTGCACCCTTAGGCGCAGGCGCAAAATGGGAAGGGTTATGCCCCCAAAGCACTATGGGACTGGTAGTTCTCAGGGCGGAACTGAGCAGCCAGTTGAGAGAGCAAAGCCACTGTGTGGGGACCAATCGGACACAGCTAGATGTCATGCGTGTGAGGAGCTCCACCTGTGACCGAGTGTCATCTGTGCCACCGTGGGTGTGCATGCGTGACTGACAGGAATACTGGATGTGTGTGTGATGTGTTACTGTGTATGCGTTTCCCGAGACAGCACAATGTGACATCATGTGTACCTGTTTCTGTGTGTACAGAAAACATGGCTGTCTTGTTTGTGTGGCTAGAATCGCTTTGGAATGTGCAACAGCAGATGTGATTTTTATGGCCTTCTACTTCTTCAGTATAATTGTGACAAAATACAGATACATAACCCTGTGAGATATGAACTATATATGTGACTGAATGTCAACTGTCTCTCTGCTATGTAGGCTACTCTCCTACACACGGAACTAATATGACTGTTTGAGAGATGGCAGGTGTGAGCGTGAGTGTGCACTTCTAGGTATGATGGGTGAGAAGCTGTGTGTGGTGAGATCATGGGCCTGATGAACTGGGCTCTACCTTGTGATTGTGGGGTGCAGGGAAATTTAAATTACTTGCCCAAGTTCACACGGTTAATCAGTGATAGACCCAGGACTGAAGCCCGGAGTACTGGTGACACTACTTTCATACTGACCATGTGACATCTCTCTTTCCACCATCCCGGGCTCCTTTCCTTGCTCCAACAAAGAGATTACGCCGGGTTTAGAATCAGGGACTCCTATTCATAGGGGAAGAGAAATGAAAATGAGAGACAGACGAAAGACTCAGTGAATATGACAACAGATCCAGGAGAACTCTGATGTCAAGAAAGAAGAGGCTGAGTGATTGGCTGAAAGCTGCTTTATTGGCCAATCAGGGACAATTGGGGAGCAGTGTTTTATATAGTATTGAGACATGAGCTCTTCAGAATAAAGACTGAAAACTGATATGGGAAGTAGAGAAATTAGCATTTAAATGATACAACAACTTTATGCCTACATCTCCCCCTTTTAGTCTAATAAAAACTTTATTGGCCTATCAGGGACAATTGGGGAGCAGTGTTTTATATAGTATTGAGACATGAGCTCTTCAGAATAAAGACTGAAACCAGAAATGGGAAGTACAGAAATTAGCATTTAAATGATACAACAACTTTATACCTACATCTCCCCCTTTTAGTCTAATAAAAGGCTCTTTCTCTTACAATAACAAACTATATGTAATAACAATTGTGAAAATTACTAGGTAAGATTTACATTTGTATATTTGGCACCCTTGGATAAAGTAGTCTACTAAATAGTATCTAAATCAAATTCTATCATCATAAACAATTTAAGTTCAATGGTGAGAATTCGCTTCTCAGCCTTTTGGCTAAGATCAAGTGTGGAGAATATACTATCTAGTCTTCAACTACATCAGAGACTCAAGAAGGAATAAAGTTATTATTTAAGTGACTAGGGAGTGCAGGCAAGTAGCTTCCAGAATGGAAAAATAACAGTTTGCTGCCTAGGCAGTCCCAAATATCTCCCAATACTAATGGAGCATCATCTTCAGCCTTCTGGCCAAGCATATCTCACAGGCTTAATTGTGCAGCAGGCAATAAGAAGGATTTTCCCATCGTGTCTTTGCAGAATCAGGCCATCAACTTACCTGTATTTAAGCTCTGATCCATCTCTGGACTATATATAGCCTGTTGAGAGAGTAGGGGTGTTTCTGCACAGTAGGAATTATCTCCTCATGGAGATTTTTTGATGCTCATTGTCTTCTTCCCTGTCAAATGGGAGCTTTCAGGAGCTGATTGTCTCAAGTTAAGGAATTCTTAAGTTAATAAAATATCTTTAAATGCCATATTCTGTAGATCTCTGAGGTTTTTGAAGATGATATATCTATCTGAATTATTTATTTCTAGACTTTAAAAAATATGTCAATCTAGGAAACATATTCCTGTAATTATATCTCATATCTAACATGACCATGAGTTTGAATGTCTGACTGCTAATATGCACTTCTTAATAATCTTAAAGTTGGTAATAGCAGCTTGCAAAAGAACAAGAATTTAACATTGCATTTTTAAGAATTACATAGGAATACCTTAGCATGTTTTAACAAAATATAATCTTAAATCTGTATTAATATACAAAGATTTATACCAATGTAAGAATTTTGGCTTATTAATGCTCTTTGGTCTAAAAGAAGATTCAATAATCTACGCTTTTACTTCTCATTATTGTATCCAACCCCTTAACAACAATAACAAACATGCATCACCCATACAACAGCCAAAACCCATCTACCCCTCTTGGGAATGGGGTGTGGTTTCTTAAATTGCTTCTTGCTGATTAGGAATGTAGTTTTTCTTTTTAGGGGCCCAAGAAAATTAGGATATTGTCTAGTCTTAAGAAACATAGTTCTTGCAACAGAAAACAAAAACAAAAACCCCCAAAAACAAAACACACACACAAACAAAACAGTAAATAAAAATACATAAAAAAGAAAACAAACCCATCATTTGATGAAATGCTGAGGCTTGGAAGTCTTAGGTGGTAATGTAACAAATTCTTTTTAAAAAAAAAATTTTTTTTTCGAGACAGGGTTTCTCTGAATATCTCTGGCTGTCCTGGACTCGCTTTTGTAGACCAGGCTGGCCTCGAACTCACAGAGATCCACCTGCCTCTGCCTCCCAAGTGCTGGGATTAAAGGCGTGCGCCACCACAGCCCGGCTATTTTTAAAAATTTTTTAAGCAGTATTTAAATATCCGTAAATGTAAATTCATTGTTTCACCTCTAATTTCTTGTATCTTGGCTGTCTGGTTTTATCGCATTTTTAAAAAAAAAGCTGAACTATTATGTATTGTAATTAATGATGTGAATTCTGAACTGAGACGGGTCCTTGTGTTGCAGGAGGGGCGTTTGTGGGTTGTGTCATTTGTAGCATTTTGAGGGTAATGCAAAGATGCGGTCCACCTTCGTGGAAGCTGCCCGTCTCCATTACCCAGTGCAGTTGTATGTCTAAGACCTCCAAGCTGGTTTTAAAAAACAAAAAGCCCTTCTCTATTCTCAGAAATGTAAATAATGTTATTTTTAATATTAAAAAGAAATTCAATATAACTTTTAACAAACACTGTGGACATTAAACCATATAAAAATGTAGTAACTATTTTTTAATTCCGAGGTGTTTTGCTTTTTTCTTTAAATATTTTCTTAATATTTGTCAAATTAACTAGATAAATAAATAAATCTAGTATTAACCACAATATGAGTTAAATAATTTTGATTTAATAAAAGGGATAATATGATTTCCAATGTTTACTGTAGTGTATCTTGTACAGATAACATGTATTTTTAAAGAAAAAAAAAACGGAATTGAAGCTATTTTTTCTTGCATTTGAATTGACCTGAGGAACATTTCGTTTGAAACCTGCTCTAGTTACAGTTTGCGGTTCTCTTGTTTTCTTTACGATGCTTGAAATGTCTGACTATTAAAAAAGGCAGTTGAAAATGTTATGCATTTTTTAAGATGTTCTTTTTACTTGACTGACAATTCATTTTACACTCTATATAATAAAATTTCCACAAGGTATAAAAAAAAAAAAAAAGAAAGAAACATAGTTGTAACTTTTACTGTCCCATCTGCATGTTGAGAAAGTTCAGAGCTTAACTGAAGCCATGATTGGAATAGTCTGTGATACTAGATGATCTAGACAGCCATCTGAAATTGTCCCCGATGCAGATTTTTGAGGAATCAGTTATTGAGGTCATCTATGAGGTAGGATCACCTGGGCTACTTGCCTGTCTTTTTTGGTGTCTGGTGCTCTTGCTCTGCAAACATACAAACATTTAAAAGTATTAAACATATTTACATTAACATACATATGAACTGTGCGCTGAGTACATTTCAGTTAAAGATGATCCTCTGCTCTCTGTTTTAGCAAGTAAGGCATTCATTTTTCTATATACGTTAATTTGGACTGTAGTATATATTTTTATCTATGTCATTTAAAAGAGTGGCATGATAAGTCCTGAGGATTTTGTAGCCAAATATTTATTGGCTATGCATAGCTGAAGTCCTTGCTGAAAACATTTTCGTGTCTCAGTCAGTCTCAGAGCTGTTCCCATGTGGAGGGATCAGCAAATTATGTTACCTGGCATGTTTGACCTTCTTGATTTCTTTCCTTCTGTCTGTAGACAAGATCTTCAGGAGGTCTCCCCCTGTCAAACCTGATTTTTATAAATTTGGATGGAATACATAGTTTTTTTGTTTCCTGTTGACACAAGAACATATTCTCCTCCACAACACAACACATTTTCTATCTTCCATTTTGGAATTAGGACCTTTATAAACTCATCTAAATACAGTCTTTTCTAAAATCCAGTGTATCTTAGAAGATGTACTACTTGTCTCATTTAAAATTTTAAAATTAATAAATCATTATTTAGTTTATTTGTGGGACTTATTATATACCCCTTCTGTTTTATGATCACCTTTTAAAAATTATTATTTTTTTTTTGGTTTTTCGAGACAGGGTTTCTCTGTGTAGCCCTGGCTGTCCTGGACTAAATTTGTAGACCAGGCTGGCCTTGAACTTGCAAAGATCTGCCTGCCTCTGCCTCCCAAGTGCTGGGATTAAAGGCGTGCGCCACCACTGCCCGGCAGAAAAATTATTGTTAAATCTTTTCATAACTGTTACCTCTAGGATTATAAAGTATATCTGTAACAAGTCCCATGTCACAATGTCTAAAAAATTGTTGTATTCCAATGGACATACACGCTGAAGTACCATCAGCCCCAGTTTGCAAAGGTATCTCCAAGACAGTCACCATCTCTAACTAATGTGTAACCTTAGAATCATGCTCTCCAGAATTTAAGGAAAAAAACCATCGGAACTCTGAATATGAACCTATGGCATGGTGCATATATTTCATTATTCCAAACTTAGCAAAATGGAGCATGCAAACTACTGAATTACCTTGCTCCATGGCAACACCAAACAGGATCTGCATTTCTACTTTAGCATATAGATCTTCATCCAGTAGCTGAACTTTGACTATACACACACACAATATCTAGTTTGACCATGCTGGTCTATACCTGAAGCTTTTTTATCTAGCAACTCTGTGGGATGCCATTCTGTCACCTCAAGCCTTTGTGCATTTTTCTCATCTAGAACTACCACTTTTGGTGTTATTGTAAATTCCAGACTGGATTTCTCTGAAGGTTCCCTATTTTGATTCTGAGATTCCTCCAACCACTGTTCTATGGCCTGTAATTTAGCATCTAACTTCTCAGTCTCTTTCTCCAAGTCTGTCTAATTCTAATCTCTCCCAAAGAGCATATATAAAACTGTTACTGTCTCTAAAAAAATTATTTGTATGCTAAGAGAAAAAACTCAAATGGAATCCAGAAACACTGTGTCACTGTGTCTTCCATCTTTTTAAATATAGGCAATAATCTTACTCTTTAATCTCAAAACCTCTCCCTAAGGACTTTACTTTTTTAGAGTCAACTTCCCTTCCATACCTCACCAGTTCAGATGCTTGAGGCTTCTCAGTCTGTCTCTAGCTCCTGTTTCCAGAGAGAGCTTTTCTGATTCCCTGAAGGGATCCTCTAGCTAGCTAAAGTCCTTTCAAAGACTCAGCTTCCTACCTTGACAGGGGAAGTCTGGCCTGTAGAAGCTCGATTGTGTTAAAGAGTCAGTTTGTTTGTTTGTTTGTTTCTGTTTTTCTGCAGGCCTGGAGGTCCTTCCTGCTCTGTAGGGGGTCTTTAGTTTGTTGCTTGAGAAACCGCCCTTGATTTGTTTTTCTCTTTCACGATACACCACTAACAAACTGCTATAATTAAACTTAGATTTAACATAAGTTTTTGCTAGATTTTTGAAAGTTCAGTCACACTTGGTATGCCATTTGTTACTGTGTGTTTATGAGATTGTTATGTTCACTGTTTTACTTGGCTGTCATCTAAATAGTTGAGACTCTTTATATTATTTGTTAACCATGTTTCACAACATAAAAACTGAGCAGTTACTACACTATGATAATCTGACTACCACCCAGCATAGATCTTAGAAATACTTGTGAAAGACCCAGGGGAGGGAAGTTCCTCACCCAATGCTCGGGATATCATGGCCACCCAAAAACTCGCAAGAGACCATCTTGATGCAATCGCAAGAGTTTTATTTCAGGGGGTCAGTGCACTGAGGACGCAACTCGTATCCCATGCAGGGGTAGAGGAGTTTGCCCCACTACCTGAGGGCGAAGGTCTTATAGAGAAGCATCGCAACTCAAGGGGGTGGGGGAATTCACAAGTGGAAAAGTACCAACCCATTATTTAGGTAGTTAGGAGGAAACACACCTTATACTCATTGTTCTTAGGAAGAATCTAATCTTATTTCACCATCTACTTTGTCGTCAACCAGTTCCTGGAACCCGGGGCCCAAGATAGTCATCAGTTTTATGATTAACTAGTTCCTGGAACCTGGGGCTCATGACTCGACTGATCTTTATTTCTGATTCCATTTTTTTATGGTCAGCTAAGTTCCTGGAGCCTGGCTGGCCTGGCCTGCTAAGGGGTCTTTTAAATTTTTTCATTCCTGTCACTTGCACCTTGTGGCTCCTGCTTCAGCTGCAAGTCTTCCCCTCCTCTCTTCTGCCTCTGCCTCCCCTTGAATACTCCTACTTCCTCTCCTTAACTCTTCTCACCCTCAAGGACAGGAAGTCCAGCCCTATTCTCTCCCCTGCTGAGTGATTGGCTGAAAGATGCTTTATTGGCCTATCAGGGGACAATTGGGGAGCAGTGTTTTATATAGCATTGAGACATGAGCTCTTCAGAACAAAGACTGAAACTAGATGGGGGGGGGTACAGAAATTAGTGTTTGAATTATACAATAAATTTATGCCTACAGTCCCCAATTCCTCTCAGTACATTTGGAGCATCTATGTTCAGCCTTTTGGTCTAGTATCTATGACAGACATTAATTGTGAAGCAGGAATTATGAAGAACTTGCCTACTCTGCCTTGGCAGAACTAGACTGTCAACTTACCTGCTTCTAAGTTTTGTCCTTTTTGGTAAGATTTACATTCACAATGTACAGTCCATATGTATTTGGTAATTTTAGGACAAAATATTCTATTATCTATCCTATTTTGGTGAGTTCAGAGTTCTGTATCTAAATCTTTTTTTTTTTTTTTTTGGATTTTCAAGACAGGGTTTCTCTGTATAACAGCTCTGGCTGTCCTGGACTCGCTTTGTAGACCAGGCTGGCCTCGAACTCACAAGATCCGCCTGCCTCTGTCTCCCAAGTTCTGGGATTAAAGGTGTGCGCCACCACCGCCCGGCTAAATCATTTTCTATTATGACTTGCATTACCAATCTAAGAACATCTTCATAGACCCACAAGCATCCTCTTAAATCCTAAACAATTTGGCTGGATGTGGTGGCATATGCCTTTAACCCTTATTAACTCATGAGGCATAGGCAGGTGGATCTCTGTGATTTCAAGGCCAGCTTAGTCTACAAAGTGAGTCCAGGACAGCTGGGGCTATTACACAGAAAGGCTTGAGAATGAATAAATATTAACTGAGTATGCAGGAAGTGCAGGAAAGCAGCTTCTAATAATGTAGAAATAACAGAAAAATTGGCTGCCTAAACAGTCCCCAGAATTCCTCTATAACATTGGAGCATCCATCTTCAGCCTTTTGGCCCAGAATATCTGATAGACTCTTTGGTGAAGCAGGAAATTATGAAAGACTAGCTCACCCTGTCCCTGAAAAGCTTGACAGTTGATGTCCTTGCACCCAGTCTGTCCATTTTGGACAACATTCTGTCTGCAGTCAGAAGAAGGGAAGTTTTGACGTAGTGGCAGCTTGCCACATTTGAAGCAAATTCCAAATGGAGGTTCTTTGATGCTCATCATCTACTTCCAAGTTGGATGGGGTGCTACTAGGAGCTGACATGTCTCATTGTGAAATAGGCCTAAAATCAGTAAAATATCTTTAAATGCCATATTCTGCAGATCTCCGAGGTTTTTGAAGACTATCTATCTATAGCATATCTGAATTGGTAAATGCTGTTTGTTTCTTGTTATTTGCGATCTTCTCAACCTAGGAAGCATATGTCTGTGATAAACTAGACTAGTATGTGACATGACTATGAGTTTGACTGACTACTAAATTGCATTACTTAATTATCCTAAACGGTTTGTAATAGCAGCTTATAAAAGACTAGAACTAAACCTTGTATTTTTAAATGAGTTGTATATGTCCAGTACCTTATACAAGAGTTGAAACATAATATATAGTTATGTTGTAACAAAATACCTTAATTTTGTATCAATATACAAAAATCTATACCAATGTAAGATTATTGGCTTATAAAGTGCTCTCTGGTTTAAGCATACATTCAATAATCCACCCTCTTTTCTATTATTCCTATAATGATCCCATATATTGTTTCTATATTTTATTCCTATATTCCCCTCTTTTTCTTCTCAACACCTTTTCCTCCAATCTGTGGTAGGGTTAGTGAAGTTATTATAGAATCTAGCAGCATAGGGATTTTGGATTGGCAGAAGCTTGGCATCTCAGGTGAAAGATATGGGTGGAGCCAATTACATCCGGACTTGTTTACCATTGAAGGGCATGCCTTGAAAGCCCGCCAAGAGCAGATAACATCAGTGATCATGGGACCACAGAACACACTGTTGCGGAGGCATGTCTTGGAAAGCCCACCAGGGACTATAACAATGAAATGCTGGAATTCATGGCCGAGATCATTACAACACAAGGGATTTAAATTGGAAGCCTCTGCCTGGGGCTGGCCTTCCTCTCATCTTCCTCTACCAACACATGCTGAAAGAACACACTCTGCTGCTCATCACCATTTTGCACCAACTTGCTAGCAATCCATGCTAGTGGAGAAAGTAAAGGCAGACCCTCCCTGGTGCTCCAGAATGCTGGAAAGGAGAAATATCTCCCCTTGAAGCCTCAGAGCATCAAAATGGCTAGAATGCAAGAATGGAGCCCTTGGAGCCCCAGAGCATCAGAACGGTGAGCGGGCGATTTGGAACTCTTAGTATTGTAAATAATTGGGGCCTAAGACTGCAGAGGCAATTCTTGGCTGATTAAAAGGCCGCCCCACATCAATGGTTGAAACATTAAATTGGTAAACTGGCCTTAAGATCTGACGAATAAGACTCACAGACTTTAAGATTAAAAGACTTGTTGGAAACCAGCCACCCATATGGATTCATGTCAAAATAGAGAATTAATATTCTTTTAAGAAACTTAAGTTAGTGTTAAGTGTTTATTTTTAGCCAGGCGGTGGTGGCGCACGCCTTTAATCCCAGCACTTGGGAGGCAGAGGCAGGCGGATCTTTGTGAGTTCGAGGCCAGCCTGGTCTACAAAGTGAGTCCAGGACAGCCAGAGATATTCAGAGAAACCCTGTCTCGAAAAACCAAAAAAAAAAGTGTTTATTTTTTATAGATATTAGAGTATTTTAGGCATTAAGATATTCTTAGTTAGATTATAGGTTTTAGAATTAGGGTTTGGGTTTTAGGATTTTTGTCATAACAATTTAGGTAATTGTTAAGTATTAATAAATATATAAGTATAATAAAATTTTTCTGTTACACCAACCCAAGAAAGAAATAAGGCTAGAGAAAAGAAAAGGAAAGAGAGAAATCCCTGAGTCTAAGCTCTTCTACCTTGTTTTCTCCCTGATCGAGAGACCATTTAATAACTTGTAACCAATCCTTTTTTAGCAACAACAAACATCCATAACCCATAGAATGACCAAAACCTACCAACCAAGTCTTATGGGAATGGGGAATCACTCTCTTAAAATTGCTTCCTGCTGGTTTGGGGCATAGTATTTCTTTTTGGGGGCCCAATGAAATTGGGAAAATGGCTAAGTCTTTAAAAAGCTAGCTGTAACATTTGCTGTCCAGTCTCTATATGCTGTGACAATACAGGCTTAAACGAAGTCCTGACTGGAACAGTCTTAAAGGCTGGACCAAATGAGCTAGCTGCTTTGAATTTGTACTGGAAGCAAGTTTTAATGAACCAGCACCTGGGGCAGTGTGAGGCTGGATCACCTGGGCTACTGTTCTTGTCAAGGCCACCTCCATTCCACTGGTGTCCGGTCCTCATTGTTCTGTAAATATATAAACTCTCACAAGTAATATACATTTCTGTAGTTACATATGTACAGAATGTGCAAGGTTTACAACTCAGTTAAAGATGATTCCTTTTGCTCTTTGTTTTAGCAGGTGAAAGACATCTGTCTTTCTCTTTAAGCTAGTTTGGACTGTAATGCCAAATTGCAATATAAATCCATGCATGCCATATGAAAGGATAGCATGCAATAATATGTCATAAGGACTGTAGCCAACAAGATGTATTGCTATGCATAGACATTCGTGTCTCAGCCAGTCTCAGACCTTTTCTCATGTAGAGGGATCAGCGCATACTCTACTTGTCATCTTCTTTCTTATCTACAGACAAGATCTTCAGGAGGTCTGCCCCTGTGAAATCTGATTTCCAACAGTTTGGATGGCATACATAGCTTCTCTTCTCTTGCGGAAAGAAATGCAAAATTTCCCCAATGCAACACATTTCCCGCCCTGCACTCTGAGGTTATCACCAATAGACTGATGAGATTCATTAGTCCTTTTTAAATTCCAGTGCTTTTTAACAGGTGTGCTACCTGTTTCATTGAATTTAAAAAAAAATTCAAAGTCAACAAAACACCATTCAATCTATCCCTGGGATATTATTTATCCCCCTTCTGTTCTATTAGCAACTCCTTTAAATTCTTAATTAGATCCCTCCATAATTGCTTGAACTGTGGGATTGTAAGTTATATCTGTAACAGATTTCATGCCATAATGTGAAAAAAACCTGTTTTATTTTTACCAGAGACAATTGCTGGAGCATTGTTAGTCTCAATTTGTACAGTTATTTCCATAATTATCACAACTTCTAATAAATGTGCAATTTCAGAATCATCCCTTTCAAAATACAAGGCAGAAGCCCATTGGAATTCTGAACATACATCAATACTATAATACAGCAATATGTGTACATATCTTAATTCTCCAAACTCTACAAAACAAAACACATAATCTATTGTTTGACCTTGCTGCTAGATAGCATCAAATCGAATATGGATTATCTTTTTTTTGGGGGGGGGGGGTTTGTTTTTTGGTTTGGTTTTTCAAGACAGGGTTTCTCTGTACAGCTCTGGCTGTCCTGGACTCACTCTGTAGACCAGGCTGGCTTTGAAGGCACAGAGATCCACCTGCCTCTGCCTCCTGAGTGCTGGGATTAAAGGCGTGTGCCACCAAGCTCAGCCTCTCATTTCATTCCATTGTTATGTGAAGCCTTTTGCCTTCAGGGTGGGCCTGAGGTTCCAGTCTGCTTTCACTCTCTTTTAAAGAGACCAGAACTTGTCTGGCTAGTCTAACTCCCCAACCCACACCCCACACCCCCACCCCCACCTCCCCTGCCCCCACCTTTCACCTGGCCCTTCTCAGGCTGTAAACCTAGATTCTGGCTCCACATTCAGCGCACCATCAGTATATGTGTGTTTTTCCTCCTGGCCCCAAGCTCCCAGAATAAAGACTCTAAGACTCAAAATATATTTACAAATACCTAGGCTCATTCTCTGAATACCTCATAACCCATTTATATTACTCTATGTTCTGCCATATGACTGGTTACTTCTGCTCAACTTTCACGTCTCTGTCCTCCTTCATGTCCTGGCATGAATCTTTCCTTGCCTGCTACTCTCTCAGAATCCTTTCGGCCTACCAGATGTCACATCTTCTAGTCTACCCTTTCCTATAGGCCATTCATTTTTTAATTGACAGGTGATGCTGTTCTGCCCAGTTCTCGAGACCCAAAGACCACTCAGGAGTCAACTCTGATGTAAATGCATGAGGGTTGTTTATTCAAGTTTAGAGCTTGGACTCCCAATGCTCACCAGTGCAGCGGTTCAAGTTGAGAGCCCCAAACTCCAAAAATATAGGTTTATATAGGGGCTCAAACAAAGAAAGGCAGTTCTAGCATAGGATTGGATAAAATCTGGACAGACAAATCTGTCTATCCCTAATTGGCTCATTATTGTTGCCATACCATTATTGGTCAGCTTGACCAGCAGAAAGGTTCTTTAGACTTTTTTGGATGCTTTCTCAGAGTGAGCTGTCCAGTTATGACTAGGGAACACCCCTGGAATGCAAGGTCAGGTATATTTTGTTATTTTCCTGGAACTGGAGGTCAGCTCTGAGTCAAACCTAATACAAAATGGAATCCTTTTTCAGGATGGAGTCAGTCAGGCTCCACATTGCATCCATGCAACACACAAGATATTCTCTCTACAGTCTTATTATTTAGATGTTTTCTGGTCCTAGTGTTCATTGTTGGAGCTTGATCCACAGAGTGGTGGTATTAGGAGGTTGTATTAGTTACTTTTCTAATGCTTTGGTAATCATGACCAAGGCACTTTATAGAAGGAAGGGTGCTTAGATAGGATTTCTATTGCTGTGACAAAACACCATGACCAAAAAGCAAGTTTGGTAGAAAAGAGTTTATTTGGCTTAAACTTCCAGATCATGGTCCACCATTAGACAGGGCAGGACATAAGCAGGGCTGGAACCTGGAGCCAACAGCTGATATAGAGGACATGGAGGGGGTGATGCTTACTGTAATTGGTCTCTACTATTTTGTGCATTGTTCTTTTCCCCACCCTTTATCCCTCTGGTTTCACCCCATTACCAGATAGGTGAGAAAGAAGGATAGAGGGTGGAGAGAAAGGGAGAGAGAGAGAGAGACAGAGACAGAGACAGAGAGAGAGACAGAGAGAGAGAGACAGAGAGAGAGACAGAGAGAGACAGAGAGAGAGAGACAGAGAGAGAGACAGAGAGACAGAGAGGGGGGAGGGAGAGAGAGAGAAAGAGATACTTGAATTTAATTTCTCTCCTTTAGTTTCTTCTTTGAGCACAATTACTAACAAATGGCAACCAACACACCTGAATGACCCAAAACCACCAACTCCTCTTCTTGGGACCCAGAATTCCAAATATCACACAATTGCAGAAATTATCTGCAACTGGCAAAATCATGCCTCTGCTAGAGTACGAGGCAAATTATAGTTAGCTGCTGCAAAGCAGCTCCATATCCCCACACCTGGGATTAAAATGAAAATGTATTCTTATAATATTTCTGTGTTTGTTTTTGTTTTCTTTTGTTTTTTTGTTTATTTTTGAGACAGGGTTTCTCTGTGTAACAGACCTAGCTGTCCTGGACTCACTCTGTAGACCAGGCTGGCCTTGAACTCATCGAGATCTGCCTGCCTCTGCCTCCTGAGTGCTGGGATTAAAGCAATCATCACCACACTCAGCTATTTCTATGTTTTTTAAAGAAACCAAAATTTCATAATTCTCACTACACTACAGCTTACTGGCTAACTTCTCCTGGTTTGCCCAGCCTGATTTCTTACAGAACTCAGGACCACCAGTCCAGGGAGGCCACTGTTCACCTTGGACTAGGCCCTTCCCCATTGATCACTAATTGAGAAAATGCTTTACAGCTGGATCTCATGGAGGCCTTTCCTCAACTGAGGCTGCTACCTCTCTGATGACTCTACCTTGTGTCAAGCTGACACACAAAACCAGTCAGTACAACTGAAACCTGTCAACTTGACATGCAAACACATCATTACTGAGCCACAACCCTTCTTTTCTTATTCAACTTGAACATCTCACATTTAAAACATAAATAACCGGGAGACTGTGGGCAGCAATGCAGGTCAGAACACTTACTGAATATATTCAATGCTTGCAACTTGCCACTGGACTTTTAAGAATGACTATTATAATAATCATTTCTGTCCACGACACAAAAGGTGTCCTCCTTCATGTGTTTATGCAATCATCCATTTTCCACTATTATCTGTATGACTCTAATAGGCTTGTTCTTTCCTGGAACACATAATGTGGGGCTGGGCAGAATGGGAGATCTGATTTCAAATGCTGTAGAGGAAATGGCAGGGGAAGAAGGAATGGATATTCTTTTTCAAGATGCTAGCAAAAATTGTATTGCAGCCCCTTCTGCTGAGAGATCTCCCCTTTACTCCCAGAATGGATTTTCTGGGTTTTCCTTTTCCTCTTCCTATATTCTGTCTCAAAAAAGGTTGGGAGAATGGCTGAGCAGTTGGAAAATTTGCTGGTAGAAATGGAGGAACCTGAGAAACAAACAAAAAAATGGCTGAAATAGGAGAATGGTTTACTCTGCTCACTCTTTTCTGAAAGGGTTGCAGAGTTGGCTGCACAAATGGAAAAATTGCTGGTGGACGTAGAAGTACTTGTGGAGCAAGAAGCACCAGAAAAAGGAGAAATAAAAGCTTCAGACTTGATGAACAGAATTTCTCCCAGGACGGAAGAGGGGAATAAAAATAGCTGGAAAAAGTAGATTGCAGCCCTGCCTGGTGATGTGCACTTTTGGTTTCCAATCTCCACAGCTTCTGGGTGAGGTGAGGAGCCAGGTGGGCGGCCAGGAGGAGGAGGCTTCACAAAATGGCAGAGTCTGAGAAATGATGAAACAGCTTGATTCGAAAGAAAGGGTTAATCTTGATCCAACTGCAACACCACTACCAGAGTGGGAGGATAAGTAGCCTGGGGCTACAAGATCATCACTATCAGCTTTCTCAGTAGTTGTACAGCATATACCTGCTAATGGGGTGGAACAAGGTTATGTCAAGATATAATGGCGTCCCATAGAAATTATAGATCTAGCCACTCATGGTGGCACACACCTTTAATCCCAGCACTTGGGAGGCAGAGGCAGGCAGATCTCCGTAAGTTTGAGGACAGTCTGGTCTACAAAGTGAGTCCAGGACTGCCAGGATTATTACACAGAGAAACCCTGTCTTGAAAAAAAAAAAAAACAAAAACAGAAAGAAAGAAAGAAATTAGAAATCTAAGGTGTTTTAAAGAGACCTTGATTTCTTATGAGGTGCATTCACTTTATATGAAACAGATTCTTGTAACAGTAAATTTTTATTTAAAACACTTATATTAATAATTATGAAACAGCTATATTCTCTAACCTAATACCTAATGCCTATAAACACTTAGTATCTAAGAACTCTTAATGCCCCACAGCCTCTGAACTCCACCTGCCTCACTTAATCTCCCAGCGGTCTTAGTGTCCAGTTTTTAAGAACTTTCTCTCAAGAATCTTCTATGCCATGCCTTTTCTGTCAGCTTCTTAGGCTAGCCTGAGGCAAAAGTCTTTTTCTTGGACTCTGACTCTCAGTTTCTTAGCAATCCTCAGTTTACTTGCCAAAGTTTCTGACTATTGATTTGCCTCAGGCTATTGTAGCCTGAGGTTGGTGGATGGCATATTCTGCTTCACTTCTCCAGTGTGTGCTTCTGTCTTCCTTGTCCATGGGGTCAAGAGAGAGAGAGAGAGAGAGAGAGAGAGAGAGAGAGCGCTCCCTAGTTTATATAGGGCATCATCTCATGATCCTTGGTGTTCTCATGGGCTCATAAGATCTTTTGCAATATTTAACAGTCTCTGTGGCTTCTCATGGCAACTGATGTCATTCAAAGCTTCTTAGTCACACCCTCGCAACAAGGCACTGTCTGAGCCATGTCAGACAAGAACAGCCACCAGGTTACAGAAAAATAAACTATACAATTACATCAGTTTATATACTATAAGGATGTATTAACATCAGAATGGAAGCCTGCAAAAGCTATGCATTGGGAATGTGGACTTTTCTATGTTTCCACAGGAAATGAAAAGCTATGGATACCATCAAAACTGAAAGAGATTAGAATTGACCAGGAGAGGGCTTTTGAAAACCTTGGACACTGATTTAAAACACACTTATTTCCTTGAAAATATTTCTTTATAATTTCCTGTTAAACACAGCATAATTAATGGCTTAAAACAGAAAGAGGGAACTGGAGTGAGAATTTTGTAATTTTGGTTTCTTTAAAAAAACACAGAAATTTTATGGGAATATGTTTTCATTTTAATCCAATGTGTGGGGATATGGGGCTGCTTCAGATCGTCAATAGCACCTGACTGTGATTTCTCTTGTGCTCTAGCAGAGGCATGGTTTTGCTAGCTGCAGATAGTTTCTGTGAGTATGTGGTATTTGGAATTCTGGGATCTTTTCAGAGCATATATAAATGCTAAGCCCCTGAGAGGCAGAGTTGCTGTTGTTTGCTGGTTGGTGGTTTGATGCTGTTAGTTGCTGTTTGTCAAGTAGTTGTGTGCAAAGAAACAGGAAGAAATTAGATATCTTGACAGCAAAGCTCAAACTTGCCCCAAGGAACTCAACACCCTAATCAGCAGGAAGCGGTCTAATGATAAGCCCCCCCCCTTTCCCCCCTCTATCCTTTTTTCTCTCCTATCTAGTGTTAGGGGGTTAAAGGGTAGAGAAAGTTAGAATAGAGGAACCTACAAAGTAGCAAATGCCAGCTACAGGGGCTCTCTATATAGTCCGGCCATCCTTAAACTCAGAGATCTGCCTGTCTCTGTCTTCTGCTCTTTAATTCTGCTGGAATTAAAGGCATGCATCACCACACTGAGGATTTTTTTTTTTTTAGAGATAATTTCACTCTGTATCCCAAGCTGGCCCCAAACTCATGATTTCCCTGCTTCAGCCTCCCATGTGCTAGGGTTCTGAGTATGTGCCACCATGTCTTGCTGTTACATCTTGATGATATGCTTTTGTAATTTTATATGAAATAATAATGCTTAGTGACTAATGAAACAGTAACCTCTGAGGTACCACCCTACTGCTTGTGTCAATTTTAAGTGTTTAAGTACTATCATACAACTTTTCCTGCAGCTTGCTTTCAGGTCATGAATTTTTACTGCCTTATAATATTCTATGACTGTATCACATATTATTTACTTTCTATTGATATTACAAACAATGTTGTGACCCTGCTGTTTATTGGTGAAAGAGATTTTATTGGTTTATTCCTAGAAGAGAGAATTTTGGGACTTTGCTAAGTATGGGCTCCTTAATTTTATTAATACTGCTTGCTAACACCAACTCACAATGTGTAAAGCAATCTTCCCCCCACCTTTGCTCCTTTTGTGAAGGTTAAAGTTGTTTTGAGTTTAAATTAAGGTGCTTAAGAGATCTACAAAACAAAATGCCTCTAACCTGTAAGCCCTACTTGCTCCAGGACAGATAGCTTCCTGGAATGCTAGGGGCTGCTCAGGTACTATAACAAGCCAAAAGTTCTCACTTCTGTAAACAGGCTTGGTCCCTGCAGCTGCTCAGAATGGGTTTGATCACATGTAAGTGGGACATATGTAGGCAGGAAGTATGTCAACATGTATGCTTGTCCCTGATTGGACAAAATCAGGAAGTACATAGCTTTGTGGGGTTTGCCTTTATAACTCCCCAATGAATGTATTTCTGGGCCATTTTCTGGGAATCTTAAGTATAGATCTGATCAGTATTCGATAAAGCTTATTTCAAATTTGGCTCAAAAATTATAGTAGTGGTCTTATTCTCACCTGGTTGGACTGACGGTTGTCCTCACCCTCACCAACCAATAGTTGAACATTTTTAAAAATACACTCCAAGGCTGGAGAGATGGTTCAGCAGAAAAGAGCACCGGCTCCTCTTCCAGAGGACCTGGCTTTGATCCCAAGAACCCACGTGGAAGCTAACAATTGTCCATAACTTCAGTTCCAGGGCATCCAACACCCTCTTCTGGCCTCAAGAACCAGGCATGAATGTGGTACACACACCTACATGGAAGTAAAACTCCTGAACACACAAAAAAAAAACCCCAATATTTTCTAGAGAAGATTTAGATTCATACCAAAATTGATCATAAAATGAGGTTAATGGTTTTATTAGTAACTTTGAGGTAAATAATTTTTGGGAATAATTTAAAAGTTCAGAAAGCTACACTCTTGGTAGTTGAGCAAGGAACTTTTTGAGGTCAGGGAACTAGAACAATGGCAGACTGACTAACCAGAAGGTCTAGCTGAGGTGCCTTTTTTGCTAAGCTGGTGATCAAGGCGATTCTCAATTTCTTGTACCCATTTTTGCCCTTGGCTTCCTACTATGATTTAATAAAAAATTGTTGATGAGTGAGTAGGTGTGCACTCTGAGGATTTAAAGTAGAAATGGGTGATTGTTTTTCATATATAAAAGTTTAGGCCAGGCATGGTGGTGCACTAGGGAGGCAGAGGCAGGTGGATCTCTGTGAGTTCTAGGCCAGCCTGGTCTACAAAGTGAGTCCAGGACAGTCAGGGCTACACAAAGAAACCCTGTCTTCCAAAACAAAAACCAAAAGTTTAGATTTGTGATTCTCGTAAGATTTTTTCATAGGACTACTTTTTAAGATAAATAATAAAATGATTGATCCTTTCTTTGTAACCGCAAATTGCAGCCTGCCAGTAAGAGAAACTGGCTGAGAAAAATACCTTGCTTGCTTATACTTTGTTAATCCATAACAAGTTGCTTAGACAGGAATGTCTGTGGGTTCTTGGGAATAATTTGCTTTCACCTGTAATACATAAAACTTTTAATCATATAAGGGTGTGGTGAGCCGAAACCCTAAGATGGCGCCTGGCTTATTGCCAGAAAGCTCAAGCTTAGCTGTAAACAAGCCTTAGTTGGTAACAGCTGCCTAGCCCGGTGTGCTTCCTCCTTTTGTGAGCCTATCTTGGATCACCAGGTGGCGTGATCTGATTGGGTTTGAGTAGGCATATAAGGGCTTGGGGGAGGAGACACAAGGACACAAGGACACAAGCAGAGACACAAGCAGAGAAGCAGAGACACAAGGACACAAGCAGAGACACAAGCAGAGACACAATCAGAGAAGCAGAGACACAAGCAGGGATTTGGAAGACTGTTTTCAAGGGACCTGAATAAACTGCTTGAGAAGAGCTTTTGCGAGTTGCGTCGTCCTTGCTGGTCGAGAGGGACGAGACAAGTGGTGGCCCGTACGGGGAACCAGAAAAGACTCAGAACTCTTTGCAGTCAGGGGCAGTGCACTGGTAAGTTCCCAGGATAAATTGGGACAATAAAGTTTCACGGAAATAGCGAACAAAAGGTAAAGTTTCACGGGAAGTTGCGAACTAAAGGTAAAGTTTCGCAGAAGTTGCGAACTATAAGGTCTCCGGAGGGAGTAATAAGGACCTCGGTAAAGAGGCAATAAGGTCTCCGGGAGGGAGCAATAAAGTTCCGGGATTCGGATGAGTAGAAGACACAACTGGCAGAGCAAGGTGAGGAAAGCAGAGAGTGCCTCACAGAAATGGAGCGAATGCTGGCCTTGCTGGCCTTTATCAGTTGCTGGGAGAAGCTTGGGAGAGATCTAGATTTTGCCTGGGAGCAAGGTACATTGCAGGGAGGAGCACGGCCTATTTGGAGACTTGTTCGGAGTTGTTTAGAAGATCAGAGATATTGCAAGGCCGTGGAAAAGGGACAAGAGGCATTAGAGCAGTTAAAAGAGGAGCACTTGGTCAAATCTGGGAAAGATACTTCAGAAGAGGATAGCTCAGAGTCTGAAGAGGAACTTGAAATGTTAGCAAAGGACATGAAAAAGTCATCTTTGAGAAAGAGTTCTGACCTCACCCGGATAGAGCCCTCAGGTCCGGGGCCGCCTATGTTGGCGCCGCCTTCATATAATGAGACTTCCCCTCCGAGTGGTCCTAGTGGGCGGTCATTCTGTCCAAATGTCTGAAGGGAAGTGAGACATGAGCTGTACTACCCTGTCTTTCAGGATGGAGGGGGAAATCGTTATCATGAACCTCTCAATTTTAAGGTAATTAAAGCACTCGCTGAGTCTGTCCGCACTTATGAGATTAATGCTGCTTTCACTGTAGCTCAGGTGGAAGCTCTTAGTCGTTATTGCATGACTCCTAGTGACTGGATGAGCCTGGCACGTGCCTGCCTGTCCTCTGGGCAGTATTTAGATTGGAAGGCTTTCTTGATTGAGTTTGCTAATGAACAAGCTGCTGCTAATTGTGCAGCGGGAAACCCAGCCTGGGATGTGGACATGTTTCTTGGGCAAGATCGATTTGCTCAACAACAAACTGGGTATCCAGCTCAGGTGTTTGAGCAAATCAATTTAATCGCAACCAGAGCTTGGAAATCATTGCCTAACAAAGGGGCAGTGGATAACAATCCAAGATTATTCAGGATCCCCTGGAGCCTTTCTCAGACTTCGTGGCTAGAATGGTTGAGGCCGCTGGAAGGGTATTTGGAGACCCTGATTTGGCAATGCCCTTAATTAAACAACTTGAGTATGAACAATGTACAAAGGAGTGTAAAGCAGCTATCACCCCTTATAAGAACAAGAGGTTGGAAGCCTGGATGCCTCAGTGCAGACTGCCACTACCTTGAATAATTTGTCAGCCAATGTAGCCACGGCCTTGGATGTATTGTGGCAGGTGGCCCAGACTGGCTGTGAGTGGAAAATGACTGGTTTGTGTGTGACCTCTGTGCCATATCAAAATTATACTGTAGCTGCAAATTTGTCTAAGCAACTCTCTCAGTATCTTACAGGAAATTGGTCTGGTGAGTTTGATAAGCTGATGCAGAATCTGAGAATTGCCATCGTGCATGTGAATTCTACCCGGGTTGATGTTTCTGTTGCTGAAGGACTGTCAACAAACATCCTCCGAGCCATGAATCATCTGAAGGAATGGGCGGGAATGGGTGCCCTAGGAGGCATGCTCTTCCTAGTCAGTTTCATTGCCCTATGGTGTATCTGTAAGATGAGGATTTCACAGAGGAGAAGTAATGCCATGCTGGTGCAAGCCTTTGCTGCCTTGGAGGCTGGACAGCTGCAAGCTTGGTTGACTGTCCTAAAGGACTAAGCTATCATCACGCTCAGGATGCGAGGCTAAGCACTGCACTTGGGGTCAGCTTCTAGCGACTTCAAGAAGGGCATGTTTGATTGCATATGGGTTGGTATCCTAGTTTCCCATCTCTGAGAAAAAGATACCGGACGGGTATGGCACCAGCCTGGTTGGCTACTGGGCGTGGGGTCATTACAATGTCCTTTACATGCATATCAGAGATCAGACCTCTACCCTTGCCTGTTGCGTTTTAAAACAAAAAGGGGGATCTGTGGTAAGCCGAAACCCTAAGATGGCACCTGGCTTATTGCCAGAAAGCTCAAGCTTAGCTGTAAACAAGCCTTAGTTGGTAACAGCTGCCTAGCCCGGTGTGCTTCCTCCTTTTGTGAGCCTATCTTGGATCACCAGGTGGCATGATCTGATTGGGTTTGAGTAGGCATATAAGGGCTTGGGGGAGGAGACACAAGGACACAAGGACACAAGCAGAGAAGCAGAGACACAAGGACACAAGCAGAGACACAAGCAGAGACACAATCAGAGAAGCAGAGACACAAGCAGGGATTTGGAAGACTGTTTTCAAGGGACCTGAATAAACTGCTTGAGAAGAGCTTTTGCGAGTTGCATCGTCCTTGCTGGTCGAGGGGGACGCGACATAAGGGTATTGGGAACATATTATTTTTTAAAATGTATACTCATTATACGCATTCACTTAAAGAAAAATAGAAGGCGATTGCACTGTAATTTTTATACTGCTTGATTTTGCTGAGTGATATAAGCTGTGAGAAAAAAATAAGTTGGACCCTTTCTTCATTCACTGTGTATGTGTCCCTCACCCTTTTTGCCAGCCCCAGAGAATTAAGCTTTGCTCCCTGAGAGAAAAGTCTACTGAGCGATTAATCACCAACTCTACACATTTCCCTTGGTACCTGACCAGCTGAAGCCTGCCAGTTACTTCACCTTTCTGTTACTTCGACAAGAATGTCTAAGCAAAATCAACTGAGATGAGGAGAAATGATTAACCCTTCAGAGGGCAAGTCTCGGGTGACTACAGTCTCAATCTTCATTATCAGCTAGGAATCTATCAATGTATAAATGTTTGGCGTCAATTACAGCTGGACTTTCTTGGACTGCCAGCTCCCAATAGTGATACGGAGACTTTTTATATTTATTGTGAAAGCTTGGCCTTAGCTTATGCTTCACTAGCTCTTAATTAACCCCTTTATATTAATCTACTTTCTCCCATGTGGTATGTTACCTTTCCTCAGTCTCTCAGTCTTGGCACCCTGTTTCTTCCTCCATGTCTGGCTGGTGACTCTTCCTGCCTCAGCTTCCTCCTCTGAGTTCCTATCTCTGCTCAGAAGTCCCACCTTCTTTTTCCGCTTTTGCTATTGGCCATTCGGCTCTTTATTAAACCAATCAGGTGTTGGAGGGAGTGTTTACAAAATATGATGTATCCAAAGAAAAACAGTACCAAAGTATGGCCTATAATCAGATCTCTGCTGGTACAGAAATTAGCATTTGAATACAAATACAAAGACAGTCGGTACAGAGTGCACAAAAAGATCACCCCAACATGAGTGGATTAAACTTTTGAGGTCAGAATCCTCATGACCACATCACCTCTGAACATTCATGTTTTGGGGACCAAATTCTCAACACATGACTCTTTGGGGAAACATCCCAGATAAAACCATAACAGAGTAAACAACTTAATCAGGCTTGTTTTTATAAAGAGAATTAAATATAAAATAACACATAAATCTTCCTCCACCCACTTGACTTACTTTAGTAAGAGTAGTCAACCAAAGACAAGAACCTTTAAAATCTCAGAACTAATTTTGACAACCAGACTCATTAAGATTGTAATATTTGCTTTCATTATTTTATTAAAGATGTATTACAGCTCAATGTAACAATTCCCATAAAACCTCTCTACATTCTCAAAGGCAACTAATATCATAAATGATATCATGAGCAATATCCAATACTGTTCTTTGAATTGTTCTATTGTTACAAATATTATACCAAGTTTCACTGTGTATTTTGTTTTTTCCTCTCAAAATATTGTGATCCATCCAGGTAACTACATGTGAACTTTGTATATTTTAAATACAGCATAGTGTCCTATCATAGAAATAAACATACTCACCTATCTCTGTGTTGATGGTAATGTTACATACAATGATTCTAGGAACATAATGATAGATATATTTCTTTGCACATAAACATCAGTGCTTCTGAATCCAATACACTAAAAGAAAATAAACTATTTCACGTTTGTGGGTTTTTTTTTAATATCTTACTCTAAAGCAACATATTCTACTTTATTTCCATCATAGTTTTAGAATTTTACCTTTTCTATTTGGATTACTTTTATGTGTGTGTGTGTGGACATACATGTGATGGTATGCCATTGGAGGGCAGAGGACAACTGTGGGAATCAGTACTCTCCTTCTATCATGTGAATTCTGGGGATCAAAGCTAGGTGTCAGGTTTGGCAGCAAGCACCCTACCAGGTGGGCCATCTTACCAGCCTGATGGATTCTATATACGGATGGCTGAGAAGTAACATATTTGGGTCATATGAATTTTATACACACTGATTAGGCTAGACTTATTTCAATGATTTCAGCAGCACGATCCATACACAAAATTGCCATCTCTTGGATTTCTATGTTTTGTTTTCCAGTAGTTTGTTTATTCACTCAAAATAATTTAAATGAGAAAAACTTTAAATAATGTAATGATATCTAGTAGTATGCATCTTCCCTAGCTGTTTTGTCAAAAGGGGGAAGGGAGGTTTGTTTGTTTGGTATTTGTAGTCCTTTGCCTTGCCATATTACTCTGAAATCAGTTCATGAATTCTTTACAACTGATATGAAAAATTTTCAATGGAAGTATAGCAAAGATAGAAAATTGGAAGAGCATTTGTATTTGTATAGCTTTCTAACTTGATTTTTTCAGGTGTCCTTTTGTAATCAACAGCAAGTTTCATAACTTTTTCTATATGTTACCTAATTATCTTAGATTTTCTTATTGACAAATTATCATACAAAACCTATTTTTTCATAGTCTCATATTGTGTACAAAATAAAGTTTTTGTTCCTGCTTTTTCCACTCTTATCTTGCTTAATACATTGGCAAGGAGCTCAAGTACACTGACACACTGCAGATAGTTTCTTTCAAATTTTGACGAGAATACTGATTAGCTACAAACTGGTGTTCAAGGTTTCTATTTTCTCAAACAATCGGCCATCTCAGTGAGAGTTCTCTAATAAAGTCATGGATTCCTCAAAAGCTTTCCTATATTCCTAGTTTTCTGCTCTAGAACTGATCATGTAGTGTGTTATGAGGTGTTCGTTTTAGTAGAAAGCAGTCCCCACATGCACAATGTTTACAGAGTTTCTAATGAGTATGGATTCTCTGGTGTCTAACAAGGTGTGACTTTTGGCTGAAGGCTTTGCCACACTCAATGCAATTATAGGGCTTTTCTCCTGTGTGTTTCCTCATATGAAGAGTAAGAGATGAGATTTGAGAGAAGGCTTTTCCACATTTGCTGCAGTCGAAGGGTTTCTCGCCTGTATGACCTCGTATGTGTATAGTAAGGGATGAGCTCTGGGAGAAGGCTTTTCCACATTTATTACATTCATAGGGTTTCTCACCAGTATGGCCTCTCATATGCACAATAAGGGAAGTTCTTTGAGAGAAGGCTTTTCCACATTCGTTACATACATAAGGCTTCTCACCAGTGTGACTTCTCATATGTAAATTAAGTAATGAGCACTGGGAGAAGGCTTTCCCACACTTATCACATTCATAAGGCTTCTCCCCTGTATGACTTCTCAGATGGAGAGTAAGGGATGCAATCTGAGAAAAGGCTTTCCCACATTTATTACAATCATAAGGTTTCTCTCCAGTATGAACTTTCTGATGTGTAATGAAGTTTTGCTTCTGGCTGAAGGCTTTACCACACTCATTACATTCATAGGGTTTCTCTCCAGAATGAATTTTCTCATGAGCAATGAGATTTGATTTCTGGCTAAAGGCTTTGCCACATTCCTTACATATATAAGGTTTTTCTCCAGTATGAATTCTCTGGTGCCTAACAAGATTTGACATCTGAATAAAAGCTTTCCCACATTCACTACATCCATAAGGTTTCTCTCTAGTGTGAATTTTCTGATGGGTAATGAAGTTTTTCTTATGGCTGAAGGATTTTCTACATTCCTTGCATTCATAGGGTTTTTCACCAGTGTGACTTCTAATATGTACAGTTAGTGCTGAGCTCTGAGAGAAGGCTTTTCCACACTCATTGCATTCGTAAGGCTTTTCCCCTGTATGGATTCTCACGTGTATTATAAGCATGGAAAACTGAGAAAAGGCTTTCCCACATTTATCACATTTATAAGGTTTTTCTCCTGTATGACTTCTCATATGCAGAGCTAGGGAAGCAATTCGAGGGAAGGCTTTTCCACACTCATTACATCCATATGGTTTCTCCCCAGTGTGGACTTTTTGATGTGCAATGAGGCTTTGTTTCTGGCTGAAGGATTTTCCACATTCATTACATTCATAAGGCTTGTCACCAGTATGAATTTTTTCATGATCAATGAGATTAGATTTTTGGCTGAAGGATTTCCCACACTCTTTGCATGCATACGGCTTCTCTCCAGTGTGAATTCTTTGATGTCTGATGAGATTGGACATTTTGATGAACGTCTTCCCACATTCACCACACTCATAGCACTGTTCCCTACTATGAAGTTTATGATGATTAATAAGCTTTTCCTTGTGGCTAAAGCCTTTTCCACACTGGTGGCATTCATAGAGCTTCCCACCAGTGTGAACTCTCAGGTGTCTAATAAGGTCCAAGGTTTGGCTAAAGCCGTCTCCACAATGATTACACTTAAAGGGGGTCACGACAAAATAGGGCGAGCTATTGTTAAATGATTGCATAGAATCCTCATCTTCATCCTCTGTCACTGGGCATTTCACATTATTATGATCTTCCGAATTATGTTCTACATACTTTCCAAAACAGTCATGTTCATTGAGATCGTGTCTGGAAGGAATGGAATCTGAGTTTGGATGAAATGTATTTGCAAATTTCTTAGGACATTCACTGGCTTCATCAGTCACTGTTTCCTTGAAAACTTGTCTCAAGACTCTGTGCTGGGTTTTCTGGTGCTCATCAATTCCCCAAACTTCTCCTAAAATAGATAGCAAATAAGTATCACTGGTGACTCCTTTTCCAATATTAAATACCAAGTACACTTGAAAAAAAATGTTCCCATAATTAAACAAATGTCAAATGGGTATCTCCGACTTTAATTTAATCTGAAAAATATTTTCACTTTATGTATATGGGTATTTTGCATGAATGCATTTAAGTGTAACACGTGCAGATTTGGTGCCTGTTGAAGGCTGAGCAGGACATGAGATCCCAGAAACTGGAATTACAGACAGTTGTAAGCTACCATGTGGTTTCTGGGAATCCAACCTGGGTCCTCCAGAGGAGCAGGCAGTTCTCCCAACTGCTGAGCCATCTCTCCAGCTCCACAGATATCTATTACCTCCTCAGTTTTTAGAAAGAAATTCCAGGAAAGGAAATATGAGTAGGAACAGATATTTAGAAATTCAACACCTTTGTTTTATGTAAAAGAAAATAATATTCATTATAATAAACTTTATATATGCATAAATAACTACTTAGGAAATGTGATAAAAGAAGAAAAGTATATTTATAAAATAAAAATATGAAAAAACTAAGGAAAAATTAGTAAAAAATATCCAAAGACTCAAAAAATGAACACACAATGGTTAAGCATTGTAGCCTAAGCCTATAATTTCATTCCTTGCAGTGTGGAGGAAGAAGGTTTGGGAATTCAAACCCATTCTCAGTTACAGAGCAAGTTCAAGGCTTGCTTGGGCTACATGAGACCCTGTGTCAATACAACTCTAACAAGAACCAAAAAGAAAGATGTTATGAGTTCAAGTGTGTGCCATCAAGAAGATGTAATACAACCCTAACTCCCAGTACCTCAGAGTATGGCTATCCTCTGGCCTACACACACACACACACACACACATACACACACACACACACACACCCCTGCACAAACCCTAAAACTAAAAAAAAAAAAAAAAAAACTCAAAAACTCAGAGGAATACACATACATATACAAATTAATAGTATTGAAAAATAACACCTTGGGCTGATGAAACAGCTTAGCAGGTAAAGCCATTTGCCACCAAGCCTAATAACTAAAGTTTGATTGTATAATTTGTCCTTTAACTCCATGTGTACCACAGCGCGCACACACACACACACACACACACACACACACACACACACACACACACTCATACACTTGCACACACACACAAATAAAAAATGTAATTAAAAAATTTTAAGGAGAAATGACATCTTAGTTTCAAAGAGTTCACACTTGACTGTTACCACACACATCTGCATGCTTTAAGAACGTAACTTGTGAAAATTTCAGATCAGGCATTTCTTGGTCCTCTCTCTTCACCTGCCGGGTCCCCTCCCACTGACCTGCACAGTGTCTCTTGAACACTTCTTTCTCCACCACACATGGCTCTTCCTCTTGCTCCAACTTGGAAATCACATCAGGTTTGGTGAGTGGGGAGCCTGTCAGAGAGAAATGACACTAATTTGGGTATACACACCAGTTACAAAAACAACCCAGGAACTTGACACGGCTTGGGAAAGCCAGGGGTTCTAACTTCAGGGGAAGATATGCAATACCACCAAAGGATTCTGTTGTGAAAGCTGCAGTGTGGACAGGAACATTAACAAAGGCATCTCAAGGCAAAAGTCATCAATACTTAACACTCTATCTGTTTAAGAAAAAGTGCACTGTCTTACCCACTGTGATTAAGTTGTTATAATTTTCTAACATCACAATCCGATATAGGTTCCTCTGAGTAGGATCGAGTTGTTTCCATTCCTCTGGGGTAAAATCAATAGCCACATCTTTGAATGTCACTGTTCCCTGAAACAACACATGTACCCTCAACATCAAGTTATCCATTTTAATGATGTAGGAAAGCATAACAAATCTTGTTCCGATATAATTCAGAACAAAGAAGTTATAAAAAGTATTGCCCATTTTCTCAATAAAATAAAACAAACATCATATTCACAATCCTGCCAGTTCATACTGTTCAGTAACTTACTAGAAAATAGAGCCAGTGGTATGTATACACAATAGAATTTTGTTTAGCTATAAAGAAAAATGACAGCCGGGCGGTGGTGGCGCACGCCTTTAATCCCAGCACTTGGGAGGCAGAGGCAGGCGGATCTTTGTGAGTTCGAGGCCAGCCTGGTCTACAAAGCAAGTCCAGGACAGCCAGAGATATTCAGAGAAACCCTGTCTCGAAAAACCAAAAAAAAAAAAAAAAGAAAAATGACATATCTGATGAACAAAGCATGCCTGGGAGACTTCATCCCTGCCTTTTAACCAGTGAACGCAGCATGCTAAGGAGGTTCAGCCTTGCCTGTTGTCATGGTGAGTTCAGCATATCCAGGAAGCTTCAATCCTGCCCACCACACTGGTAACAACAGTACCTGGGATGTTACTGTCACAAACCTTCCTTAAGTGAGGTCAGCACACCTACCTAGACTCTAAAACACACACACACACACACACACACACACACACACACACACACACACACACACTCATACACACATGATTCTACCAGGTGATAACAGACTAGTATCCTTTCACAGTTGAAGACCGTGAAGAGACGTTGATAACACATAAACACCTACTCTGAAACAATAAGGGTAATTAAATAGGATATAAATTCAACCAACAATCTAATTCCAGATGTACAAGTCTCAACACAAAACACAACATGAAAACCCAAGGCAACCTAAATCCTCCAAAAATTATTACTCTGTAGTAATGGCATCCAATGAAAGTGAACTGGACGAAATCATCTCAAATTAACTTAAAAGAAGGGTAAGTATGTTCAAAGAATAGAATAAACTCTTGGAAAAAAATCCCAAGAGAACACAAACCGCTGAATACAATGACAGAGATACATGGCATAAAAGACAGAAATACTGAAGAGAAACTAAACTGAAATACTGGAAATGAAAAGCATGTCAGTCAAGTAAAAAGTTCTATGGAATGAGCATCGAAGAAACTCCAGTGTGAGATGGTTGAATTAGTGGCAAGCCTATCTCTTGGCAAAAAAAAAAAAAAAAAAAAAACCTTGCTTCAACTGTAGACAGAATGCTGTCCAAATAGGACAAAACTTGGAAGCAGGTAAGTCGACAGCCTAGCTCTGCCAAGACAGGGTAGGTAAGTCCTTCATAATTCCTGCTCTACAGTCAATGTCTGTCAGAGAATCGGGGCCAAACAGCTGAAGATTGATGCTGTAATGTATGGAGAGAAAATGGGAACTGTCGAGGCAGCCACGGGTATGTCATTTCTTAGTTTTGGAAGCTGTAGGCCCTGCACTTCCTATATAATCAGATATATTTATCCCTCTCAGGTCTCTGAGGTGGTTGAAGAATAGATAGCTAGAGTCTCATAGTTAAATTTTGAGTTGTTTAGGAATCAAGAGGGCGTTCTGGCTCTAAGAAGATGTTTTTAAAATTGTGATGTAAGTTAGTATGAAAGCTGAGTTAGATAGAGAACTTTAAACTCATGGAGATAGTTAGATAGTAGAATGTTAAAGTCAGGGACCAAATACATATGGACTGGACATTGAGAATGTATGCTAAGCCATATAACTCTCAGAATTGTGGCCTATTTATTTCAGTTGTTTTGTACTGTATTTATTGTTATAAGAGAAAGAACCATTTGTTGGACTGAAAAAAAAAAGAATTATGCATTCTGGGGGAAGGGTGAGAGGGTAGGAGGGTGGGGCTGGGAGGGGTGGAGGGAGAGGGCTGTGATGGAGATGTAACGTGAAGTAATAAATAAACATTAAAAAAAAGTTCTATGGAAAGTCTTACCAACAGAATGTATCAAAAGGGAGCCACAAAAATAGGTGAAAATGAAAGCCAGGGAGTCACTAGGAAGTCCTTAAAAGAATATACACTAAAAACAGGAATGGATTTTCATATGCACTTTATCAAAATTAAATGAACACACAATAATTGTAAAAGATCTAGAGAAAGCAGTGATATTGGTGTAGTAATAACAATCTCCCCTGGAGTCCCATTGCGGAAACAAGCTACTCTTTAGGGTAGGCGGCATGCCCAGCAGTAAATGGCCAACAGAAAACAAACTCAACCACATTTTTGGAGGTCCCCTGTTTCATAATGTCATGCCACAGCTCTTTTATTTTCTTTTCCTTTTTTTTCCCCCCCGAGACAGGGTTTCTCTGTGTAGCTTTTCCTGGACTCACTCTGTAGACCAGGCTGGCCTTGAACTCACAAGGATCTGTCTGCCTCTGTCTCTTGAGTCTTGGGATTAAAGGTGTGTGCCATCACTGTCCAGCTAAGAGTATGAATTTTTATACATAATATTTTTATTGATAACTTGGGAATTTCACATCATGTACCCCAATCACACTCACTTCCCAGTCCTCCCAGCACCATCCCATGACCTATCCCCAAATAAAAGAAGAAATAAAAAGCCCATTTTTTGTTGTCCATATATACTCACTGGAGAGGCCAGTCCCCTAAAGAGAACTGAATCCATCAACTATGGGGAGCTACACTCCAGCATCCTTATCAAAATTTTAAAGAGTTCTCTTTAAAGAGATCTGTCTAAAAAGACAGATGGCTTTCTGTCTAGGCTGTCACCTTTTTTTTTTTTTGAAGGGGTGGGAAGGTGGGGGTGGAGGTTGTCACAGAAGCCTTCCATGTCCCTCTTTCTCAACTGTGTGTGGGTAGTCATTAATACCACTGCAAAACAGCTTCCTTTTCCTTTTAGTCACTGGGAGCATGGATCAGGAACATCCCTAAGTTTTCTGGTGACAGCACGGGACATCCACGTGGTCTCCAGCATTAGCATGGTCTTCAGTGACAATGCAGGCCACAGACACCATCACAGCCCTCTGCCACAGCACACATACAGCCACATCAACATGGCCTCAGGTGACACTGCAGGCCACAGACATCCTGATGGCTCTCAGTGGTAACTCGGGCCACAGACACCATCACAGCCCTGGCTGCAGTAGGACGAGGGACCCAGACATGGCTCTCAGCGGCAATATTGACCACAATATCAACACAGCATCAGGCGGCCACAGAGACCATGGACACTTGAAAGGCCTTTGGTGGTAACTGGGGCCACGGACATCAACAACTCACTCCACCCCTCCACTCCCGCTGCTAAAGGATCTGGGATGTGAACCTTGGGTCCACAGCGTAGGGCAGTGGACCACGGATACCAAGGTGGTCTCCAGGCCAGTACGTACCACAGAGGTCTTTTGAGGAGGTCTAATCAAACAATCTTCATCTCAGACGTCTGTCATCACTCAGAACCTGGGCAATAGTGGCTACACAGCGTGTTTGGGGGCTGAGTCCGCATAAGGTCCAGGCTGCCGCACACCACGTCAGCCATGTTCCCCGTAGACCACAGCTTTCTCTCACACCTGCATTCGGGATCTCTAGTTCCACACCTCTGCACCACCCACTCACCCTATTCCATTGTTCCCATCTCCCCACTGCATACTCGTTCGTTGTAGTGGCACTGGAAAATGCAATGTGCCACACAGTATTTTTTTTGTTTTGCTCAAATAGCTTTACCTGCAAATATTCATTGGAATGAGTCACTGCAACTTGCTTCAAGGTTTCTGAAGCACAGACCCTTGCCCAGACTTCTCTTGGATCTGCTGCTGCTGCCCAGAGTCAGGGTGATGTTGCGGCTAGGCAAGACATCCTGGGTCAAGTCCTGTGAGAGCTGCTGGCTGCTGCACACCTCCCCGCCCTCAGTGTCAGCTACGAGGCTTGTCAGGCTGGTCCTTTGTGCTGATATCCTGTGGGCAGCACCACTGCTCTGCACACTCGGTCTCCCACCAGTGCAAGCAGCACAAACTGCAGCCTCCAGGCTGGGGGCCAACTGGTGGGTCTAGGAACAGCCCTATTCAGTAATAGTGATGACACGTCTCCCAGGGAGCTCCACAACACTGCACACCACCCTGTCCTCTCCGGGCCACCAGGCCCAACTATTGACCTTATAGGAGGCCAGCCGGTCCTATTCAGTAATGACCCGTTTCGGAGGGAGCTCCAAGTTGCCACATCTCCCTATCGTGGGTGCTGGCCCCACGGCTCATTGGATACAACCTTTGTGCTTGCAGATGTTGGCTGAGAGACAGTGGCAAGGGTATACATTTGTCACTCTCTGCCGTGAGTAGCTCTGTTCCACCATCTTTCCAACTTTATGAGCCCATTTTTTAAAAGCATCTTCTCATATTATTTGGCTTCCCCCCCCCCACCCCCAGACTCCTTTTCCACTGCAGCATCATCCTTTAGAGTACCATGGCTCTTTCAGACTCCACAGAGCTTCCTCAGTGAGTGCCAGCAGCTGCCACCATTTTTTTCCCTCAAGAGTATGATTTTTATGCCCTCAAATGTTGAGTTTCTCCTTTACCAACAAATGAATTCCTATTATGTTGAAAAGGAAAGCTTGTAAATATAGAAAACACATCCAATAGGGCTGGAGAGATGGCTCCATGATTAAGAGTACTTGCTACTTGCAGAGGACCCAGGCTCAGCTCCAGCACCCACATCAGGCAGCTTACAACTGCCTGTAATTGCAGCTGCAGAGAATCTAACATATTCTTTTGGACTCCAAGGGCATCTGAACACTTTCACACACACGAAACCTTTAAAAAAAAATCTTAAAAGGACTCTTAGCTCAGTGGTAGAGTACTTATGTATAGAACCCTGGGTTCAATACCTATTACCACAAAAAAAACAAAAAAAATCAACCCAACAACACTCAAAGTTATTTGGGGTGACTGGGCACTCTTAGACACAGTGTCATTTTGCACAATGATCACTTTAAAAAAATCGTTTTCCATGACAATAGACTTTATGCACAACCTGGCATTTATAAGAAATTTCACAATTTTCATACTAATAATCCCCTAAAAATAAACCAATTAATTACCTGTCAACAATATGTATAAATAAAAGCTAATTTATTTGATAGTTGAATGAGAGAAACTGGGCTACAACTAGATGTAACAATTTAACATGAATCTTATAAACACAGTACTAAATAAATAAAGGCAGATACAGGCAGATCAGACGGATTATATGACGAAGTCCTTTCCATCCACCTGTGGGGCCCAGACTGAACTCATGTCCTCAAACCTGTGGCAAGTACCTTTACTCTCTGAGCCATCTCACTGGCCGATTCTATTTCTTGACCCTATGCTGGTTACACAGTGTGTTTACTTTGAAAATTACCTCAGGGTATCTGAGCCAAAAAGTTCATCTTTAGTCAAAACAGACGCATGAAAATGCAGGTTTACTGACTGTAAGGAGCCTGACTGTTCTCATTTACCTAAGTGTCAGAGAAAGGCTTCTTTCTGTGAGGAAACTATTGTTTTTACCTTTTTTTTTTATTAAAGATTTATTTATTTATTGTGTACACAGTGTTCTGCCTGCATGTATACATTCACTCCAGAAGAGGGCACCAGATCTCATTGTAGATGGTTGTGAGCCACCATGTGGTTGCTGGGAATTGAACTCAGTACCTTTGGAAGAACAGCCAGTGTTCTTAACCTCTGAGCCATCTCTCCAGCCCTTGTTTTTACCTTTATATATAATGAAAGTGATATAATCAACTTGTACCCTGGTTTGCTTTACCTAAAAGAAGGAAACTAAAACTTGAGGCCTACCTTTAACCTCCCTGAATGGACTTCATAAAACAACTTCATAAAAACCTCAAAAAACATTTGAACCCTCTCTTAGTTTTAATCTCCTAACGCTACTTCCTCTGGAGAAAAAAATGTTTCATATGTACAGACCTTCCAAATGCATGCCATGGGTTACAGCAGGGCCCTTAAATTGCACGTAGAAGAAGCAGAGGATGAGACACTATTTAATATTTACCTCGGACTCAGTCATTTCCTCTTCCTTTTAGGGAGGGACGTCCTAAGCAGGCTGAGCTGGCAAAAAGAAAGGAAATCATTAAAACAGTTGCCTTTGTGCTTTTAGAAATCTGTACTTACAACTTTCAATCATTCTTGGATCCAACAGACAGTGCAAACATATTCTCACTGCTGAGGAGCTAATAGTCTAAGGACCATTAGAAAGATGCTGTGGAGCTGAGAGTAGGGTGTGTGGATCAGGAGCACGTGTGCCATGGTGCCCCGGACTTTATCCGCAGCTCCGAGAGCATGGGCCTGGGACAATTAGGAAACTGCTAAGACATACAGGTTAGGTTCTCTTAGTGAACTGAGACATTTACAAAAGAAAGAATTAAATGAGAACTTAACAAAAAGTGACATGGCCAGGCAGTGGTGGCGCACGCCTTTAATCCCAGCACTTGGGAGGCAGAGGCAGGTGGATCTCTGAGTTCAAGGCCAGCCTGGTCTACAAAGCGAGTCCAGGACAGCCAGAGCTGTTATACAGAGAAACCCTGTCTTGAAAAACAAAACAAAACAAAACAAAAAAAAAACAAAACAAAACCAAAAAGTGACATGTCCCAGAATTGGAATGTTTGTGTTTCTTGGTAGTGTGTTAGTAGTATCAGAAGTACTGATGGGTAAGAGAATTAAAACTTTATTTTCCACAGTTTAAAAAAAGATTTAAAGCAGAAAGTCATTAGATATGTCAGGGTAGTTACATGATTAGAGAAGAGAGAAAGGGGCTGAAGTTGGCTTGGTGATTAAGAAGACTTGGTACTCTACCATGAAGAGTCAAGTTAGGATCCTAGCACCTACAGCCCCAGCTCACAAATGCCTGTATCTCCAACTCCAAGGCAAGGGATGCAAGGGCCTTTTCTGGCCCCCCGGACACCCATACACACACGCATACACTCACACCAGCGATTACTTCTCCTCAATCTAGACAGATAGAAAAATAAATATAGGGGTGGGGACAGGAGTCAAGAGATGCCACTTATTCTCCTCCTTCAAGTTGAGGATTGCTCCTCCCAGGTCTCAGGACCTCATCCTGATGTTTATGCTCCATCCTGTCCACATCTACCCTAACCCAGCCCAGGTTCCAGAATGTCCTCTAGAAGAGCTGTCAGAAGGTGCCAACAGCAAGTCAGGCCCCCCTTTTATCTGGATCTTTTGAGGTGTGAAGATCTGTCTTTAATCTGGACCACACCTTTGGCTGGCAGCCAATATACAGGACATGGATGCTCTCACTTTTTGCCTGCATGCTCTTGCTTAACAAGTCCATTCCTTCATTGGCATGAGAGGCATCTTCTTCAGGGTTCCAACATGTGCTGAAGACCAGATGAGACATCCAGCCTCATGAGCTGAACAGCTACTGATTCCTAGACTTCTATTATTAGACAGACACTGCTGAAGTAGCTGGACCACAGCTTGTAAACTACTCTATAAATCCCATATCTAGACAATGAACGGTAATGTTCTCTGGAGAACCTTGAACAGTATAAGGCCCAAGCAGAAGCAGAGACACAGATGTAAGCAGAAAGACACAATGGCCTCTTCTCATCCTAGGCAGTCAAGGTATAGCTCTGACACAGAACAGAGGAGTCAGGAAGTGAGTGCCAGGTCCATCTCCAGGGGAGATTGGAAAAAGTGAATGGTGCAGGAGAACAGGAGGAAGACGGTCCCCAAGGTCTAGCCACGGGCAGTTTCTTCAAGAGCACCAGGAAAGGGGCGGGGCCCTCTCTGACTCAACCATGCTGCCTCTCCCTCATTAGGTAGGAGCCAGAGCCTGACTCAGGGTGTGCTGTCCTCTACCTGTGCAGAGGGGCCTCTCACAGTTTAGGGTGGCTACTTCCTTATCTGCCCCTCTGAGTCTTCTGTCTTCAAGAGACATTTAGGGGAGTCTTCTGGCAGGTCCCCTTCTCACCTCTTTTAGAGACCCTTTCACTCTTCTCCTTGAGTCGACTGTCTATGAGCCGTTTCCTTAATCACTGTCTCTCTACACAGCCCTGGGTGTTCTGGAACTCACTATGTAGACCACATTAACCTTAAACTCAGAGATCTACCTGCCTTTGTCTTCTGAGCGCCTGGATTAAAGGTGTGTGTCACCATGCCCAGGTTCCCTCCCCTTTCTTCTTTTTACACACACACACACACACACACACACACACACACACGCCTATGACTTCCACACAACTTCCCCGTTCCTCTTCATTTCTGTCTGAACTGTTCTCATTGGCTTTTGCACTTGCTGATCCTTTCATCTGCTTGGTCCGGTCCAGTGCTGAACTCTGTTACCATTCAGGATAGTTAAGTTCTCCAATTCTATAAATACTTTGGTACTTCTATTTTTCTGTCTGTTGAAACTTTATTCATACAGTGTTCTCATGACCTTGGTGGGCCTCTAATTTCTGTCGGATAAATAATTTAACTCTGCTTTTTCAGAATTGGTTTCAGGAAATTAATCTTGTACATCTGCTTGGAATATCTTTCCTGACTTGGCATTTTGATGAAACTCCATCTTCTGGGGTCTGTGCATTAGACAAGAATCCCTCCCAGAGCCTTCATGGACTGGCCTTGGAGAGGCTCCAACAGGCAGCCTGGCCAGGGAGTCTGGGGGCCTCCCATCTCCTCCTTCCTAAGGAAGCAGCATCAGCTACAGGTTTTCTCTGCGCTGGGTACCTAAAGCCTAAATTGCCATTCCTATGTTCCTGAATAGCTTGGCTGTTCTAGCTTGTCAGAGTTCTGACTGCTAAGACATGGAGTTCTTTCATAGCTCCACAGAACCTAGAGGAATAGGAGCGGGTCCAGGGCTCCCTACTCTACCATCTTTCTGATGACATGTCCCACCTCCTTTTTTCTTGTCCTCCCTCCTCCCTCCCCCCCCTCCTCCTCTTCCTCCAACAGGGTCTCCCCCTTGGCCAACCTGGAACATGCATTGTAGACAAAACTGGCTTCAAAGATCCAACTGCTTCTTCCTCCTAAGTAGTAGAATTGAAGGCATATGCCACTATGCTTGGCCTCCTCTTTCATTTTTGTGATTTTTTTTTTAATTCAGCAGGTGTAATGTCACACACTTTTGAACCCAGCACTTAGGAGGCAGAGGCAAGTGGATCTCTGTGAGTCCAAGGCCAGTCTGGTCTACAGAGTGAGTTCCAGGACAGCTAGAGCTACACAGTGAGATCCTGCTTCGAAAAACAAACAAAAACAAAAAAATAAATTATAAAAATATTTTTTCAGCCGGGCGGTGGTGGCGCACGCCTTTAATCCCAGCACTTGGGAGGTAGAGGCAGGCGGATCTTTGCGAGTTCGAGGCCAGCCTGGTCTACAAATTGAGTCCAGGACAGCCAGGGCTATACAGAGAAACCCTGTCTTGAAAAGCCAAAAAAAAAATATTTTTTCATACAATAAATTTTGATCATATTCTTTCCCATTACCTAAGTTGTCCCAGGTTCTCCCTGCCCTTACCCACCCAATTTTATGCTCATTTCTTAAAAAACAAAACCAAAACAAAAGCATAAGACCAGTGTCACTCTGTTATAGAAGACTGATTTTCCCTCTCCCATCAGCTGTCAACTGGAAACAGCTCCTTGGTTAGGGGTGGGTGGGACTTTGTGCTCACTTCTGCAGGTCTTCCACATAGATGTGTCTGGAAAATGCTGTTTCTTTGAAGTCCTCCACCACCTCTGGCTCTTACAAACTTTCTGCCTCCTTCTCTGCTAGCCCTTCAGGGGCTGAGTCTCTCACTCTCTACACACTGTCCAGTTGTAGGTCTCCATGTTAATTACCATCTATTGCAAGAAGATGTTTCTCTGATAAGGGTTGATCAAGACAATGATGGGCTGTCATTGAGTCCCTTCCTCATTGTTAAAGGATAGTTTTGCTAGCTATAGAATTCTGGATTGAGTGTTGTCCTCTTTCTTTGTCCTAGAAAGGTTTCTTCTCATCCTCTTGTTTGTATAATATCTTTTTTCTAACATAATATTTTTATTGATTATTTGGGAATTTCCTATCATGCACCCCAATCACACTTTCCAATCCTTCCACATCTGCTTCCTGCCCCTGAAACTTCCCCCACCCCCCCAAAAAAAAAGGAAGAAAAAAAGAGAGAAAAACATCCATTTTACGTTGTCCATATTACTCACTGGAGCGTGGTTAAACTCCCAGTGGTCAGCCCTCTAAGGAAACCTGAGTCCTTCCCCACTCACAGAAGCCTTCAATAGTGGAGAGCTACACTTCAGCATCCTTATCACAACCTTTAAGAGTTCTCCTTGATGGCTTCCTGTCTAGGCTGTCAGTTTTGGAGGTGGTGAGGGTTGTCACAAAAGCCTCTTATGTCCCTCTTTCTCAACTGTGCATCTCAGTCATCAATACCACTTCAAGAGCAGCTTCCTTGCCCTTTCCAGTCAGCGGGAGCACAGATCTTAAGCTTCTACATGGCTCCGGCAACAGCAGGGACCACAAACGTCCACGTGGTCTCGAGCATCAGCATGTGCCAAGGATCTCAGCTTGGTCTCCGGTGACAGTACGGCCTGAGCATATCATCATGGTCCTCTACAGAAGCATGGACCACAGACCAGCATGGTCTCTGGGAGAAATAAGGACAATGGAGGTCTTTCGAGGAGGTCCAGTCCAGTAAATGGACCATTCTTCATCTCCAACATTCTGCTGGGGCTGAGTCTGTGAAAGCTCCAGGCTGCAGCATATCATCCTGCCAACCTCACTGGGTAAAGACCTGTTCCTCCATTTACCACAGCCTTCTTTCACAACTGCTGCTAGTTCCTCTCTCCACCACACACTACTGTTTCACTATCTCTCCCACCTCTCCACCATATATATATATATATATACATATATATATATATGTATATATATGCATGTATATATATACATGCAAATGTTCATTGCAATGAATCATTGCTCTGGTTCAAGGTTTCTGAACACCATCAACACTGAACCATCACCGAGACTCCTCTCAGATATCCTGCTGTTGCCCAGAGTCATAGAGATCCCGTGGCTCTGGTTCTGCAGGACTGGCACTTTCATGAGCTCCATTAGCTCACAGAGTAGACTCTGGGGTGGACTGACTCAAAGCACTGGATCTGGGCCTGGATGGTAGGTGAGTTGGTCAGATCAGGAAGGGCAGGGCCTGCTCTCCTACCTCTGCCTCTGGGCCAGCAGGGCAGGGTGTATAGTGACTTATTAATGTAATTCTTTTCCTTGTTCTGAAGTGGACAAATTTTCTCTTTCTCTTTGCCTTTGTTTCTAGTTGTTTCAATTTGATATTCATGATATGTCTGTTGGGTATTCAGACTACCTGCTGTTCACTGACCTTCATGAATTTATGGTTTGCTTTGCTAATTTTGGGAAAATTCTTAACCATTACATCTTCAAACATTTTTTTTTCTTCTCCATTCTGTTTTTTTCTCTGGTATTCCAATTTCATGTGTTGGATACTAATTTTTGTTCCTGGGTGTTCTGTTCTGGTTTCCCACCATCCCCACTCTTTTCAGTTCCTGACCTTAACTCTGTCTGTTTGTCCTGTTTCTGTGATAAAACACCCTTACAAGGGCAACATAAGGACAAAGGGTTTTGGTTCACAGTTAGAGCCAACAGCCCACCATGGTGGGAAAGGTACAGCGGCAGGAGCTAGAGCAGGCACTAGCCATACTGCATACAGTCAAGAAGTATAAAGCTCAGCACTTTCTCGTTATAGAGGATGGTGCCATGAACAATGGACAGATCTTCCCTCAACACCTAATCAAGATAATCGCCTAAGCATACCAAAAGGTCCATTTCCAGATGATTCTAGGTCTTATCAAGGTTGCCAGCTGAGATTAAACATCACTCCTGCATTGTTGAACCTGGCTGGTGTCAAATGCCCAGGCTTATTTTATGCTTTCAGAGAAACATAGTACTCACACACATAGTTTGATTTCCTTGTGCAATGGAAGCAATGTCTGTATACAGTGGGGGACGGGCTCAGAAGTTCAATAACTAAGTGCCAAATTCTAGTCTTATTTGTAACCAAGCACCACTGGACCCACAACATCCCACTATATTTCCTTAGGGTTCTGCAATGGAAATAATTCAACTCTTTTCATCTTGGAAAGGCAAGTTAGGTTGTATCTTCTAGTTTGGTACTAAGTGAACTGTTAGCTCATCATCTTTTAAAAAAATCCATGGAAATTTAATTTGCTCTTACTTTTTTTTCCCATTTTCTCATTTAAACTCCTTAAAGTCTCTTACTGATATTTTAACAAGAAAATACATGATAGTGTTCTATCATATCTATGCTTATAGTTTTGAAAAGTTTTCTCAAGTAGTGGCTATAAAACTTTATCATCATCCACAGAAGAAAAGAAAGAACCAGACTTTCTTTTTCCTACTTACAAGACTCAACACCATTCAAACTTAAACAGAACCCACAGATTCCAAATTAACAAGGGCAGGTAATCCATCTGGCTATCTTTGACAGCATACACATATTTTTATGTATGAACATGCACATAAGCATGTATATTCATGCTTTTTTATTTCAAGGGAGGATGGTGGCATACATTTGTATTTCCAACACTTGGAAGGTTGAAGCAGGAACATTTCTGTATGTTCAAGGCCATGTCTCAACCACTCACTCACTCACTCAATCAATGTCCAACCAAGAAAAGCTCTACTTAAACAGAAATAGACTTTTTTTCAAAACAAAGTCTACAATAAAAGAACTAGAGTTTATTTACAAGCTTTCTCTTGTTCTTGGGGAACACTTAAGAGTCCTTGCATTTGGGAAGGAAGCTCCCCATTTATATTGCTAAACATTAGGTAATGGAATACATTAACCAAACTGCAAAGTGTTCCCTCTAGATAGGAGGCTAAAAGTGAGAGATATGCTTCCTAAAGTAGCTTACCTGTTTCCTTCCTTTCCTCCAGGTTACATTATGAACCTGTATGTATTTTACTCAAATTTCCCTCAATTTGTGTTCATTTTTACTTTTTTTTTTTTTCAAGACATGGTTGCTCTGTGTAGCCCAGGCTGTCCTGGAACTCACTCTGTAGACCAGACTAGTCTGGAACTTAGAGATCTGCCTGCCTCTGCGTCCTGAGTACTGGGATTAAAGACGTGTGCTACCATCCCCTGGCTTATTTTTACTTGTAGGCATAAGGTTATTTGTAATTTAAATGCTGATTTCTGTACCTCAAATATCTGGTTTCAATCTTTGTTCAGAGACTCTCCTGTCACTATATCGTTTAAACACGGCTCCCAATTGTCTGCTGATATGCCAATAAAACAGCTTTCAGCATATCACTGAGCAGGGGAGAGAATAGGGCTGGACTTCCTGCCCTCCAGAGGAGGAAGTGGGGGATTTTCAGACTCAGACAGAGGTGTAGGAGAGATGAGGAAGATTCAGCTGCAGCAGGGAAAGCACTAAACTGCAAGTAACTCAGGGATTTAGGTATAGAGGGAGTCAGAATAGCCATAGAGAGTTAAAAAAAGAGTAAAACTGCTCAGATTGTTATGTAAATCAGTGTTAAACAAATAAGATAACAGTGACAATGACCATCTGTTTTGTTTTGTTTGCTTTTTTTGTTTTTGTTTTTTGAGAAATACTCTTGTGGTGTAGCCTAGGCTAACATCAAACTTGACATCTCCCTGCCTCCATCATATCCAGCTATTTTTGTTCTGTTTATAAGACTGTCAGGGTTAGCCTTGTGTGTTGTGTATTCAGAAGCTGAGTTCTGTGTCCCTGTCCAGACTGCAACCTGATAATGGGGCACTATATTAACTAATGTGCTGGAAAGAATGCTCCCCATCAATCCTAGATTGGTCAATAAATGGCTGGGCTTATGACTGGGCAGAGAGGATAGGAAGGCGGGACTTAGAATCAAATGAGGGGTCTCAGGAGAGACCATGAGGAAGAAGAGAAGAAGGAGGTCACCATTAGGCAGGATGGAGGAGTAGTCTGAGAGACATCAAACTGGCAAGTGATGGGACATTTATGTGGATTTTAACAGCGTGGAAGGATTAGTATAGCTCAGAACCTGCCCAGCATAGTGCCAACAGCTTATTAATAAATTACAGTGTCTCTGTGTCTTTTACTTGGGAACTGAACAGGCAAAAGTGGGGTAGCAACCCCCAGAAAAATAATTTTTGCATTACAAGACATCTGGCAACCAGAAATGAAAATTCTCCTTGTCACCTTACTTCAGCCCCTTCGTGACTCCATGAGTCTATAATTTACTGCCTTCCTAGCCTCACTTCTTTGTTTGCTCGGTGCAAAACTAACAGGCAGGGCTGGGCAGACAGCTCAACGGACAACAGGGCCCTGCTGCTCTCGCAAGAAAACCTGCATTCCCGCACCTATCCACTATCCTAACTTCAGTTCCAAAGGATCAAAGGACACTGCGCACACATGATCCGCAGACATACACGCAGACAAAACACACACACACATAAAGTAAAAATAAAGCATTTTAAAACTCCACAATCAGAAAATATAATCAATTATTTTTTTGTTGTTTTTGATTTTTTTGTTTTTCAAGACAAGGTCTCTCTGTGTATCCCTGGCTGTCCTGGACTCACTTTGTAGACGAGGCTGGCCTCGAACTCACAGAGATCCGCCTGCCTCTGTCTCTCTAGTGCAGGGATTAAAGGCATGTGCCACCACACCCAGCACAATCAAATTAATTTTAACTTAAGACTTCCTTGCCTCTTTCACATTATTCCTTTTTGCTTCAAGTGATGATGTGGTTTTGTGTTTCTTTTGTTGTCTTCCTCTTCAAACCCTTAACACCTCTTTCCAATCTCTCAGACAGGCTGGGTCTCCTTCAGTCTAGTCACTATCAAGATTAAGGAGTGCAGAGGGTTCACATGCTCTACAGCACATCTGCTGGATTCCTGTCTTTTATCCAGGTATTCCCTCCATCCCTCCTTCTACTAACATGACCATCCTTCAAGCGGAAGTCACTTTGTCATCTGATACTTGGCTGGCTAAGGACACACACTCTGCCCACAACAAACATTTTTTATTAGTTCCTCGAGAATTTCATCCAGTATATTGTGATCATAGTCACCATTTTGATGTATGTGTGTGGGGTGGGGGGATGGATTTCTTAAGAGCTGTCTGGATTTGAGCTCTCCAATTTTTCTTCTCTAGTTCTCCTTGGCTCTATAATCCACTGAGATTGCTTTCAGAGCCACCAGTGAATTCTATGTTGCTAAATTCAACACGTCTTTCTCAGTCTTCAGTATCCTCTCTGTATACTAGCACAGTTTTCATTAAAACAGACTTGTTCTTTGTGCCCAGGGGTAACTCGTTCACCTAGTTTCCTCTGACCTTTCTAGCTAGTCTCTGTCTGCCATTTTTACTGATTATCTACTATCCCTCGGACTTCTCACCCAAGCAGGCATGAAAACATCAAAACCTTTTCAACTGCACTCTCCCTGTATGGAAGAGTCCTTCCTCGACTGTATGCAACATCATCTCCTTATTGCTCCTTTTCTAAATGTCTTCCCTGGCCCTCAATCTGAACTCTTCTTCCCATCTCTAGTACTAAATATCTTCCTATTCTGACTTTTTTTTCCTTAGTATTTTTTAGCATTTAATACATTTCATATTTAATTTACTTACTTTTTTATTATCTGGCCCACAGCAAAGTAAGTATCATGGTAGCTGGGGGGGGGGGGGTTGCTTCTTTTGTTCACTGCTATATTCCAAGCACCAACAATGACTGATATATGTCTTGACAGTCAATAAATATTGAGTTTATAAAAGGATCCTCAGCACAGGAAGGACTCTAGAAATGAAAGTTGAAAATGAATGCTACCTTAGAAAACAAATCACAAAAAGAGATTTTTTTTTTTTTGTAAAAGCTTGATTTTGGTAACAAGTATTGCAAACTAAGTTTTATTTTATAACTATAAAAATAAAGATTACTATTACTTATGGTATTCATTGCTATCTAGGGTGTATTTCTATTCCAATATTACTGGAATAATATAGATGCATCTATTGTTTCAGCAATATTATAGAATGTTAGAACCTTGTATTGGGAACAAAAATTTAGATTTAGGGAGGTTTTAATAAGGATATGCCTTATTATTACTTCCACTTCTAAAAGCCTACCCACAGGAAAGGAGGAAAGAAGGGGTACATTATAGAACTTCCAGAGAGCTGTTTATAAACTTGGTTTATACCTTCAAGAGGTTGAAAAGACACAAGTTACTCTGGAGCCAGATGCATATATGTCTACCAAGGGAAATTTAAATGGTATATATTTGTAATTGTTGATGTCACTATGTTAACAATATATTGTTTTAAAAAACTGTATATATGTGATTGTTTAAGCCCCCATACTCTATGTATGAGCACATACATGCATGTGTTCACATTCACAACGAGTGGAAAGAAGTAGATTTGACAGGAACTGCATGAGTAGTAGAACTGAATAATTTTTAGTCTTTCGGCTTTTCTGTATCTTGCTATTTGGGGAATGGAGTGGGGGCAGGCAGCAAGGCGGATGAACTTCTCCTGTCATGTACACAAGACAGCATGCCAATACACGAAAATAGTCAAGCGTTGGGACTACTGATGATGATGGTTCGAATAAAAATATTTCCAATTATTATAAACGGCTAAACGCAGCACTCGTTCAAACACGATCTCCACACATCTCCACGCACACACAATCCTACCTACCTAACTTCCACCCAGAGAGTTTCTCATTCATTCATCATCGCAATCATCACTTGTGCACCCATGTTCGTAAAGGAACAGAAAGGATGACGACGAGCAGATGGCAATCACATCACGCCGCTGCAAAACGCCGGCATCGCTTCCCCCATCCACACCCGCGCCGGGTCCACAGGGCCCCGTTCCCACCCAGCACAAAGAGTCCCGGCCTCCGGGCTCTCGGCTTCCCGGGGACTCACCGCCGAGTCCGGCCACCGCCCGCGATCCCACACCGCAACGCTGCCCAAGGCGCACAGCCCCGGGGCCATGGCCCCGCGTGGCTACTGACAAGCCCGGCTAGGGGGAGAAGCGCCACGAACCTGGCTCCGTTAGACGCTGGGTAGCACTTCCCAGAGGGCCCCGCGGCTCGCCGGGCGGGTCCGGCCTTGCGCGAGCGGGCTGCGAGAGTGGCAGCGCTCGGGTGAGGGCGCGGCGCTCCGGCGGGGGGGATCCGCTAAGACCTGGGAGGGTTTTCTGGCAGCGCAGCGGCCCGCCTGGTATTCACAGCCTGGGAGTCCGACTTCCAAACGGGAAAGAACCCGAATGGATCCGCCGCTTTCGTGCTCCGGACTACATTTCCCAGAGGCCTTCACGGCCCGAGGCTTGCGCTCACCCGAATTGGGAATTAAAAAAAAAAAAAGCCGTTACTGGAGAATCTCAGGGTTAGCTCTGGTCTAGGAAGGAAGCCCGGCTGAGTTTGTTTGGATCAGAGCTCTCCTGGCGGTTTTCTACCTCTTTACGGTGAGGGCAGTACTCAGGAGTCACAAACTCTTGGTAGCAGGCATACCTGTGTGAGAGAACAAGATCACGGATTTGAGGTGTGGAGTTTATGGAGTTAGGAGCCCCTGAGGTTCAGTGTTGTTTAAGACTGGGTGAATTTGCAACCACTTTTATGACCATGGTTGTATGTTCCCAACAGCGTTTTATTGCGATCCTCCGTTTTGTCAGGAACATGCTTTTTTCTATGTAGACTGTGTAGACTCCTTGATTCTGACCGACAGTGTTACTGGACTGATGACCTAGGATTGTGAACACTATTGCTGGGCAGTAGTGTCTGCATACTGACTAGGTCCTAAGGAGGCTGAACCGCTTACTAGTCAGCTAGACCCTTGACCAGCTGGCCATTCTCTCTCCATCCTTCTTCCTCTTGCTCCCCACACCTTTCATTCTCTAATAATTTAATTATGAATGCCATTGGGCAACTTTTCTGCTGCTTACTGGACATTGCATATCTTCTTTGGAGAGATATCTATCCAAACTCTTTGCTCATTTTAGAAAATTGGTTTCTATTGTCTTATTGGATGGGGTTTTTCATATATCTAAACCCTTAGCAGGAGTTGGAGATATAGCTCTGATGGTAAAGTGGTTGCCTTGTATGCATAAGGTCCTGGGATCCCACTCCAGTACCACAAAAGAAAACAATCACACTGGGGGAAAAAAGCCTTTATTGCATATATATGTTTTACAGATACTTTCATCCATGCTGTAAGAGTAGGTTGTATTTTCATTTTCTTGATAATACCCTTTAAAACACAAGGGTTTTGTTTTGTTTTGGTTTTTTAGGTTTATTTATTTCTCTATTTTGCCTGCATGTTAATCTGCACCATGTGCATGCAGTACACGGAAAGACCAGAAGAGGGCATCAGATTCCCTGGAACTGGAGTGGCAGGTGGTTGTAAGCCACTCCCTGTGAGTTCTGGAAATTGAACACTGGTCCTCTTCAAGAGCAAGTACTCTTAACTACTGAGTCATCCCTCCAGGCCCTGATTTAAGTATTATAGTGTACATATTTCCCTTATCATAGTATTTAAGCAACATTATTTTACTTCACGTAGAGTATAGAACTCTTAGCATAGTTTACTTGTCTTTTCTTTGCCTAGTATTACTGTTCTCAAATAAGGTTCTTGACTTTGCTATTGCTCGCTCTATAGAGCAGACGGGCCTCAAGCTCACAGAAATCGGCCTGCTTCTGCTTCCCGGGTGCTGAGGTGAGCGCCCAGCACTTTTTTTTTTTTTTAAGGTTTATTTTCTGTCTATCACAGCACCATGGATAGCTTCTCCCATACAGTACTGGTTTCCAATCAGATATCACAGAGAAGAATTTCATACACAAACACATGTCTATTATCCCAGCCCTTCAGCATCTGTCAGACTTATTCAGTTTCACTCTCTACAAATCTGTTCCTATCACAGCACATGTAAATATTACGAATATCACACATACTGTGAACACAACCACACATGTGATTCCAGAAATGAATGCCTAACCACTACACCATGCTTTCCACAGTTACCCTCAGAGAAACGCTTTCCAGTTACACACTCAAAGACACAGAGGGTTAGGTGTTTATTCTCAGAATCTCAAGCATGAATGAAATTTTTCCTGAAGAAAAATGCTATGTGTTTGAAGTATAGAGTCAGATGAAAATGATACGGAGGACGGGAGGACGTGGCCAAGTGTCAGAGTGCTTGTCTGGCATGCCTGAGGACCTGGGTTCCATCCCGCAAAAAGATCTATGGAGGGACTAGAGAAATGGCTCAGCAATTGAGAGCACTCTGGGAACCGATGCCCTCCTCTGGCCTCTCCTGGCACCAGACATGCTCATGGTGCACATACATGGACGTGGGCAAAAACACTCACCCACATAAAAAATAAAAGTTTTCAGTTTATTTTAGTTTACATGCATGAGTGTTCTGCTTGAGTGTGTGTCTGCCCACATGTGGTTTGGCGGTAGAAAGCCAATGAGAGAGACATTGGGACTGAGACTGTTAGTGCCTCTGAACTCCACAGTGCTGCTGCCTTCTGTCCGGACTACATTTCCCAATGGCCCCAGCTCCGGGAGCTGGGCCGTCGCTCCTTTGTGTCCTTCAGGAGCCCAGGCAACTGAGGCGCTTCTCTCCCAGCCCTTTCCTCTGAGGCTAGATTCCCTCAACCTAAGGGCAGCGAGTGTGGCGGGAGTGGAGGAGATTACAGAGCCTTCCAGGCAGAAACAGGAGCTTCCTGCAGTTTGTTCTACCCTTGAGGAGCGGGGCGGGGAGTGGCCAGTGCGTCTCCGGGACACATGTCGTCAGGCCCTCCGGGTGCCCTTCGGAGTAAGTCAGTGGTTGGTACAGTATGGTGAGACTGTCACCCGATGTGCAAATCCACGTCGAATCTGTGTGACAGGGTGCGAGTGAATCTATGATGGGTTCCTTTCTCTTTTCCCCCTTGTGCACCGACGGGGAGCCTCTTTGTGACTCAGAGATGTGAGACCTCTGTTGTTAGTGATGTCAGCCTGTGGCATCAGAGTGTTTGAGACTTGGAGGTGTAGGAGAGGGTGAACATCTGATGCTGTTTACACCCAGGGCCCTGAACTGCGGCATCTGTGTGACAGTGGCTGGCAATGGAGTCTTTGAGACTTTGGGTATGTGAGGTTCCTGAAACTGTCACCTCGTGTCTTTTCAAGCTAACCAAGTGATGACAGTGTGCCACCGAGTTTCTGAATCACTCTTTAATTGGAAAGGATGGTTCAGTTAAGCAACTTTATTTAATTGTGGTGACTTATTTATTCGAGATCTATCTTTATTTAAACAATCCCATTTCTCTTTATTTGTAAACTCTGTAAATTTGCTGCCCAAGTAATAAATTAGAAATTATTTTAGGCATGGATTATATGGTATGCAAATAATCTATTTATTGAAGGGAAGTTTTACAACAGGAGGAAGAAGTCTAAAATGGTAGGCAATCTAGATACTGAGAGGAATGCCAAGTTTGTCATGTTCTTCTCCCATCTCAGCCATCTCGGATTGCCATTTCTTAAGAGAAGTGTTGAGAGGAAGAAAGAATGGCTGTTGGACTTCTTAAAGTCATGTACCAGGTGAGCTGGTGTATTCTCTCCCTTTAATCACCTTCCTGCTTTTCAAAGTGAGTAGACCCTAACTTTCCTTCTGCTGAAAATACTTTGAGTAACAAGCATGTGGCTTCCAAAAGCCCCCTGATGGGATTCCTACCTCCTTCAGGGTAAGTGAATAGTCCACAGGACTTTACATACTCCAGTCCCTGGGTCTCTCCCTTGCTTTATCTAATTTCTTTCACTCTGTGAAACTCTGTCAGCTCACTACCTTAAAATTTTTAAATATAACTTGTAATTTATTTTTTGTCTGTTCCAAAAGATTTTTAAGTGTATGTGTGTTTATGTGTGTGAGTGTATGCCACATGTGTGCCACTGTCCACAGAGGCTAGGAGAAGGAGTCAGATCCTCTAGTGCTAGACTTACAGGCAGTTGTGAGCCACCTGACCGGGATGCTGGAAACTGAATTTAGATCCTCTGCAAGAGCATAACAAGACTCTTAACTATGCGCAGCCTCCCAAGCCCTGTATACATTTTATTATTACTATTTTTTTTTTTGAGACAGGGTTTCTCTGTGTATCCTTGGCTGTCCTGGACTCACTTTGTAGACCAGACTGGCCTCAAACTCAGAGATCCGCCAGCCTCTGTAGGGGTTGATAGATTAATATAAGTTAGATTTAGTGAATAGCTAGGTTTCTGATACAGTCTCTTAATTCGGGGCATGAAGATCAACTTGGCTGTGAGTAATTAGCTTATCAGCTTATGGATGAAGTCACATGAAACGAGGGGAGTCTCTTTGGACTGAAAAACAAGGTTAAGCCAGGTGAAACAAGCAAAGACTTTATGGCCTGGCATTGTTTTCAGCTGCTAAGTGAGCAGAGCCCAAATTAAGCTGAAGCAAGTGGAACAAGAAGCCATCCTATTTAAGGACAAGTGGATGAGCCCGGAGAGCTGCCTGCTAAGGGCCCCCATACTAGAGAGCTCCGATGCTAGCGAGTCCTGCTGAAGAAAGTGCTGGTAGACCAATGGCCAGATCTCCCTGAGGCAGAAGGAAGCTGGTGAGCAGAGAAAGCCTCAGCAAGACACCAAAAGGCCAAGGACTAAACCCTGTGGCTCAGCTTTTTCCTAGAGGGGTTTGACCTGTCCAAACAGTGACCTGAACGGAACTGTGGCCAGCTTTAAAGACTGAGGCAGAGCGGCAGAGTTGCTGATACGAAGGAAATAAGTTGGCCTACAGACGCTGGGGTCTCCCAGAGAGAAGAAAGCCTCAAGCCTTATTTAAGGTGAGACTGGGATAGCCAATTTACCTGACGAACCTTCGTCTGAGATATTCTAGAATAAAGACTGCTAAGTGCATTAAAGAGTCTACCCCTGAGTCTGGTTTCCTGGCGACTGAGGACCTGCCCCAGAGACTGTATCCTTATGAAAATAGTTGTAATAGTTATCAATAGGTTTAGTGGTTAGGTCTTAGGGGTTGTAGGAATTTATAGGGGTTGTAGGCATTCATAAGAGTTGTAGGAATTTATAGGAATAGTAATTAGTTAAGTGTATTTGTTATAAGAGTGTATTTGTTAGCCGGGCGGTGGTGGCGCACGCCTTTAATCCCAGCACTTGGGAGGCAGAGGTAGGTGGATCTTTGTGAGTTCGAGGCCAGCCTGGTCTACAAAGTGAGTCCAGGACAGCCAGGGCTACACAGAGAAACCCTCTCTCGAAAAAAACCAAAAAAAAAAAAAAAAAGCAAACAAAAAAAGAGTGTATTTGTTAATAAATATGTGTTTAATAATTAAAAAGTACGGTCACAAGCCTCTGCCTCCTGAGTGCTGGGATTAAAGGCGTGCGCCACCACCGCCCGGCTAATTTGCACTTTTTTTTAATGCAGCCCTGACCATCACACCCAGGGACTTGGGGCTGGGAGGCACGCACTCTTAACTACTAAGCTGTCTGTGGCTGACCTTGTGGTTATTTTTGGTTGCTCCTATAGACTAACAACCTGGGGAAAAAAAAAAGGGTGAGGGCTAGAGGGATTGCTCAGCAGTTAAGACCATATGGTCCTCTTGCAGAGGACTGTAGAAGGAATATCTTGTGTACTATATGGATACATTACCTACCAATAAAAAAAAACTTAAGGCTTATAGGAAAAGGTAGAATAGAAAGTGGGACATCCGGTAGGCAGAGAGTGCCAGGCACTGGGAGATTTGCCAGGAATATGGAGGAGGACACACACACGGACCTGAGCAGAAGTAACCAGCCACATGGCAGAAGTTAGACTAGAATAAATGGTTTAATTAAGTTACAAGATAATTGAGTTACAAGATAATCAGGGAATGAGCCCAGCTGTATGGCCTTGGTATTTGTAAATATATTTTGAGTCTCAGAGCCTTATTTCTGGGGGCTTGGGGTGGGAGAAAGAGAACCACTACAACAAAGGACCTAAATTTGATGTCCAATACCCATATCAAGCAGCTTACAGCTGCCAGTGCTCCATCTCTAGGGGATTTTTGACACCTTCTGGCTTCCACAGGCACCTGCATGCAGATGCAGACGCACACACATATATACACAGTTAAAAGTGAATCTCTTAAAAAAAAATGAATTGAAAGCTATGTGTAGCATATGTGCAGTATATTTTATTGGTGTTACTGGTTTTTGAGACCGGGTTCCTCTGTGTAGTAGCCCTGCCTGTCCTGAAACTCACTCTGTAGACCAGGCTGGCCTCCAACTCAGAGATCCACCTGCCTCTGCCTCCCAAGTGCTGGGATTAAAGGCATGTGCCACCACTGCCTGGCCCCTTTTTTAATTATATGGTTTTCTATAGACTAAGGAAAACATCTTGGGGAGCATATATACCACAACAACCAAACTGTTAGCAAAAGCAGAACAGGATCAGTTCACTTACAACTTTGTGTGGTTAAATGAGAAAAGGAGCTTGACTGAGTGGTGAGGCCCTCTAGAATACTTTTTTTCTATGAGACTTTTCCTTTTTGTTAAACAACAATAACAACAACAAAAAAAAAAAAACACACACTCTTTTTATGTATCCCAGGCTAGCCTAGAACTTGGAATTTTCCTGTTCAGCCTCCTAAGTGCTTTGTATTAAACCTTCTTTCTATGCCAGGCAAGCATTCTACCACATGAGCTGCATTTCCAGCCCCTTTGTGTTTTGACTCAAGATCTCCTTATATATAAAGAGCCAAGGCTCACCATAAACTCTGCCGTGGTTCTGCCCGTGGAGTGTTAGGATTACAGGCTTGTGCTGCTTTGCCTAGTTTAAGACCTGCCTTTTCTTGTTGTCATTGCTTTCTTGTTTGTTTGTTGAGACAGAGTCTTTCTATGTTGTCCTGACTGTCCTGGAACTTGTTATGTAGACCAGGCTAACCTCAAACTCACAGTGCCTCTGCCTCCTGAATGCTGGGATTAAAGGTGTGCACCGCCATGCCCAATTTGTTTCATTTTGTTTTTATGGGGATAAACCTGACAAAACAGCTCATTGGTGGAAATCTTGCTTAGCAGCTACAAGACCCTAAGTTTGATTCTAAGTAACACACACGCACAAACACACATCATATAAAATGTAAAACAAGTCACATCCTTTCATATTGCTTTGGCAATAAGTCACATATTTTGCTTTTATAAAGTATTTTTAAAAAGTTTTCTAAGACAGGGTTTCTCTGGGCAGCCCTGGCTGTCCCGGAACTCACGCTGTAGACCAGGCTGTCCTCAAACTCACAGAAATTCACCTGCCTCTGCCTCCTGAGTGCTGGGATTAAAGGTACATGCCCCATCTACCCAGCCTAAATTTTATTTTAAAACATATACATGTGTATTAGTTCATCAGCAAGAGGTCACATAAAGAAACCTGGAGTGCAACTGAATCATAGCTTAGCTCCAAGTCTTTAAGAACTTTGCCCTGCCTCCAGAGGCAGAAGCAAAATTAAGAATGAAACTTCCATTTCTCTACACAGAAACAATTGGCTCTACCCAGTCTAATGCAATTTGCAGAGCTGCAGCAAGTAACTTTGGGCCATTTTCATCCCCTTGAGTGTCTTGAAATGTTCAACTATTGATTCATTCATTTAAATTTCCAGTGGGTATTTAAATGTTTCGTGAGTACCAGTATTCCTCTATCACTGGGATGCAGCAGTGACCAAAACAAGCACACTGTCCTCGTGGTGCTTACATTTCAGTCACTAGTGAAGGGGACAGGCAATGAATGAAGCAAGCAGAGGGCTGGGAATGTAGCTCCACTGAGTATCTGTCTAGTGTGCACAAAGCCCTGAGTTTGAACCCCAGGACTCCAAATGCCAGGTGTAATAGTACACACTTGTACTCCCAGCACTTTGGAGGTGGAGGCAGGAGGATCAGGGGTTCAAGGTCATCTTCAGCTACATAGAGAATTCCAGGCCAGCCTGGGATATACATGAAACCCTGTCTCAATAAAATAAAATGTAGTCACTGACAGAGCCCTTGCTTAGCATGTGCAAAGCCTGGGCTCAAACCTCAGCATCCCCACCTCTGATTTGGGGCTGGTTCGGTATCTCAGTGGTGAAAAGCACTTACTGCTCTTGCAGAGGACTGGCATTCAGTTCCCAGCACCCACATTGTGGCCCCCAACCATCTGTAACTCCAGTTCCAGGATATCCAACACCCTCTTCTGGCCTCTGAGGGCAGTGCAATGCATGTGATGTGCAGACATGCATACAAGTAAAACACTGCTACACATATACATACATACACACATACATACATACATACATACATACATACATACATACATACATACATAAAGCATAGGTAGGCCAGTAGGGAATTGAGGTGGGAGCACTGTTCAGAATGATCTGAGAAGAACAGAGGCCATGAGACTGAGCATGGCTAACATATTTGGGGGTGTTGTGTCAGGGAGAGAGCCCCCTGTGCCAGGTGCTGAGTAAATGGGATGAACATGGTGAGGGAGGAAGTTATTTCCTTTTCTTTCTTTCACTTCAGGAGCTGGTGACCTTCAGAGATGTGGCAGTAGACTTCTCCCAAGAGGAATGGGATTGTCTGAATTCTTCTCAAAGGCATTTGTACAGTCAGGTGATGTTGGAGAACTATAGGATCTTGGTGTCTCTGGGTGTGTATGCTGGATAGTTTTATGTCAACTTGACAAATGCTAGAGTCATCTGAGAGGTGGGAACCTCAATTAAGAAAATGCCTCCATGAACTGGAGAGATTGCTCAGCCATTAAAGGCTAGGCTCACAACCAAAAATATAAAATGCCTCCAAAAGATTGGGCTGTAGTTGGGCAGGGGTGGCACACACCTTTAATCCCAGCACTTGGGAGCAGAGGCAGGTGGATCTCTGTGAGTTTGAGGCCAGCCTGGTCTACAGAGAGAGTTCTAGGACAGCCAGGCTTACACAGAGGAACCCTGTCTTAGGGGGAAAAAAGATAGGACTGTAAGCAAGCCTGTAGGGCATTTTCTTAACTAGTGATTGATGGGGGAGGGCCCAGCCCATTGTGGGTGGGGCCATCCCTGGATTCTATAAGAAAGCAGGCTGAGCAGTCAGTCATGAGGAGCAAGCCAGTAACCAGGACCTCTCTATGGCCTCTGCTTCAGCTCGTGCTCCAGGTTCTCACCCTGTTTGAATTCCTGCTGTGACTTGTTACAGTGATGGACTCTGATGAGGAAGCATAAACCAAAGAAACACTTCCCTCCCTGTCTTAGTCAGTGTCCTATGGCTGGAAAGAGACTCTGTGACCACAGCAACACTTACAAAAGAAAGCATTTAATTGGGGCTGGCTTACAGTTCCAGAGGCTTAGCCATTAATATCATAGTGACATGCAGGTAGACTTAGTGCTAGAGAGGTTGAGAGTTCTATATTTGGATCGGCAGGCAGCAGGAAGGAGAAGAGACACTAGGCCTGGCTTTAGTTTTTGAAACCCAAAGCCCACCCCCAATGACATACCTCCTCCAATAAACTCACACTTTCTAATCCCTCTCAGTGCCACTCCCAGATGACTCATATACCATTCAAATATATGAGCCTATTGGGGCCATTCTTATTCAAACTACTACACTCCCCAAAATGCTTTGGTCATGGTGTTTCATCACAGCAATAGTAACCCTCACTAACATGGTAAGTATATCTTCCCCTTGGAAAATGGGACTTCTATCCCTAAGGGGCTTTGCTACTATCATTGTGACTGTTTTGGTAGCATCTGCAAAGATTGGGTGAATGTGTGCTACCACCTGCCTGCCTAAGTTTGGATTACATATGCCACATGTGGTGCACCAATTATCGCCCCACCTGTCTCGACCCTCCAGCCGCACAAGTAATGACACGGAGACTTTTTATTAATATGAGAGCCTGACCTTAGCTTAGGCTTGTTCACAACTGGCTCTTATAACTTAAATTAACCCAACTATACTAATCTACATCCTGCCTCGTGGCCCGGTGCCTCTCCTTAATTTCTTTGTCCATGTCTACAGGTAAATCCCCCACACCTGATTCTTTCCAAGAGTTCCTATCTTGCCTGCTTTCCCCTAGACTGTTCAGCTCATTATTTAACCAATCTGAAGGTGATGCAAAAGACAGGTGATGCTTCATAAAAATAACAATACCAAAGTCTCTGTTCTCAATTCTCTGCTGGTACAGAAATCACAATTTGAATGATACAAAGACAGCCTTTACACAGTGCACAAGGGATTATCCCAACAGTGTGTCGTAATGCAAAGTAATACTGGCGCTGGCAGTAGGTGTGCCACAGGTTTCATATTCTCTGTTTTTTTAATAGTTTTGAATAGGAGTGATTTTTTTAAGTATTTAATTTATTCTGTGTTTGCACAGGCTCACGAAGGTCAGAAGACCACTGTGTAGGAGTCTGTTCTTTCTACCATGTATGTCCTAGCAATCAAACTAAGGTCACCCTACTTTTTCAGCAAGTGCCTTTACTTGTAGACCATCCCATCAGCCCTACATTTTTTGAAATAGGGTCTCTCACTAAACCTGGACCTCACTGATTTCCTAGACTGGCTGGCCAGTGAGCTCCATGGGTCTGTTTGTCTCTGTCTCCCGTAACTTTGATTACAGATGAGAGCCACCATGCTTTTTATGTGGGTACTTTACCAACTGAGTCATCTCCTCAGCCCTAAATATTCTTTTAAAAAATTTTTTCATATATTTTGATCATGTTTTCCTCTTCTCTAGATCCTCCCAAACTCTCCTCTCTTTCATACCCACTTAATTTTATACTTTCTCTCTTTCAAAAAAAAAATCAAGAAACTAACAACAAAAAAGTTACAAAACCAAAATTTAAGGCAAACATGCAAAAGACGAATAAGGAAAAAAAAAGCCAAAACAAAGCAAAAGGAAACAAAACAGCCATATTGCATTTATTTTGTATTGGCCAAGTACCCCTGGGCCTGGGACCTGCCCTGCAGTGTGGGTGGTACCAGATGTGAGTTGTGGGCTGCTCTTAGCATAACCTAGTCACTTTTCCCATTTTCAGGCCTTTGCTTTTCTAAGCCAAGTGTAATATTCTTGTTGGAACAAGGGAAAGAGCCGTGGACAGTGAAGACAGAACTCACAGACCATTTGTCCACAGGTGAGGAGGAAATGGATAGGCCCTTGACGGTGACAGCTAGCCTGACTCAAGAGAATGTCTCTTCATTCTTTTTTGTGGCATGTTCCCAAATGTCTTGGGCCTAAAAGAAACTGAGGCTTTCTAGGGTATTCTCCCCATCGGCGACGTGCTTCCCTCTCCTCACGCTCTGGCCCTTCTTCCCAATAACTCATTTCATCTGTCTTCTGACTCCTGTTGCTGCTCAGTTCCATAAGTTCCTTCTCTCTCTTTTTTAAAAATTTTATTTATGTTTTTGGTTTTTTTGAGACAGGGTTTCTCTGTGTAGCCCTGGCTGTCCTGGACTCACTTTGTAGACCAGGCTGGCCTCGAACTCACAGAGATCTGCCTGCCTCTGCCTTCCAAGTTCTGGGATTACAGGCATGCGCCACCATGCCTGGCTCCTTCTCTTATTTAAATAGTCTTTTCCTGATTTGATGAACTCTGGGGGGCACACTGGGAGTAAGTGAAGTTCCAGGTTCAAATCCTGATTTTTTACATGTAGTGAAATTATAGAAAAGTTGCTTAATCTTTCTTTTGTCATCTCTAAAATAATACTTTTGAAGTACCTAGACCTTTTCCATTGCATAGTGTGAACTCAGTGGCTGTTAGCTCTGATTCGTAGTAATGGTGTATCTCCAAATGCCTCTTCTTTCTCTGTCAGTTCATCCACTTTTGTTCCTCTAATCATTTGTTCCTTTAATCAATACAAACATTACTCCATTTTCACTTTTAACACCACTCCTACCTGGCTCCTCACTCCAAGGTAATACATGTGTTACATGTGTATACAAAGAATCAAACAATTGGTAGGCTAGCAGTAGAAATACAAAATAACTACAGGTGGCATATATGAGAAAAAAGCTTGACATAAAGGAAGCCCAGGGAAAAAGTGGGACACATAGAATTCTGGGTAGCTGGGAAGATGACAGTCTTTAACAAAAAAGAAAGATGAGCAGGTAGAGAACATTTAGGAACAAGGAATAAGAACTTAGGTTTGTGGTGTGGGAAGATTTGCACATAGACATAGGAAACACTGAGGACAAACGAAGGACTATTTTGTCATCATAAATATCTCAGCTCCTTATCCCAAACTGCCTCAGCCAGTGTTTTATGTCCACATTCAGTTTTCTGAGAAGAAATTTTGATTGGTAATTGTAATATCAAATGACACTTAATGTGTTAATATTAAATGAATCACTCACATAAATAACTATTATCACATATATGGAGTTCAGAAATTATTTTAGTTTTGAAGTGTGTGTGTGTGTGTGTGTGTGTGTGTGTGTGTGTGTGTGTGTAACTTAGTTGCTTTTCTGTTGCTGGGAAGAGACATCATGACCAAGGCAACTTATAGATGGAAGAAACAGTTTATTGGGGCTTACAGTTTCAAAGGGTAAGTCCATCACTATCTTGCCAAGGGATCATGGCAGCAGGAAGACAGGCATTGCTGCTGGAGCAGTATCTAATGATTTACATCTGATCCACAGGAGACAGAGAGAGAAAGAGCTAACTGGAGATAACATGGAATTTTGATACACCTCTTCAAACAAGGCCATACCTCCTAATCCTTCCTACCAACTGGTGATCAAACACTCAAATATATGAACCTGTGGGGACAAATCTCATTCAAACCACCAAAGTGTGGGGTGGGTGTATGTGTATGTGTATACACATGTGTACACACATGCCAGAGGAGGCCAGAAACATTGCATCCCCTAAAGCTGGAACAGTAGTAAGCCTGAGTGTTTGGGACCAGTCTTGAGTCCTCTGAAAGAACAGTAATTGCCCTTAATCATTTGAGCCACCTCTCCATCCCCTATGTGAAGTTTAAATATAACAAAACCACATTTTGATATTTCTTAATAGACAACAGGCTGGTGATATGTCTCGGTGGGTAGCAACACTTGCTTTCAAGCCTAAGCAAGTCTGAGTTTGATTCCTCAGATCCACGAGGTGGACACAGAGAACCAACTCTAGCAAGTTGTCCTCTAATGTCCACATGGTGAGTGGCATGGGCATGCTCACACACTCATACACACACAAACTTTAGAGAAAATTTTATCTGTTGATTATTCTATAGAAATACAACTTATAATAAAGTAGCACATTAAATATACAGAAAATGGCCAATGCCATTTTAGCAACTTGAAGATACATAACTGCCCATCCATTCCTTTTTCTGTAGTACTTAGTACCTTCTAACATGGAATAAAATTTCCTTGCTTAAGAAAATAAGATGAATGAAGGCAGTGATCATGGTCTCCTAATACTAAAAGCATCCACAAGATATAATTATTTTTAAATGAATGTTCTTGAATGAAGCATTGATGGGAATCCAGGCTGTTTCAGTTACACTTACAGCCAAGTCCAGTCATAACCACAGTTCCTTCTCGCTCTGTAGCTTGCCTTACTGGCTTTTAGCACTTGCAAGTCCATAATGGAGAAACACCATATGAGTGTAAGGTGTGCAAGAAAGCCTTCAGCCAGTTTGCCTACCTTGCTCAACATCAGAGAGTTCATACTGGAGAGAAGCCCTATGAATGTATTGAATGTGGGAAAGCCTTTAGCAATAGGTCATCCGTTGCTCAACACCAGAGAGTTCACACCGGAGAGAAACCTTATGAGTGCAGGGTCTGTGGAAAAGCATTTAGCCTTCATGCCTACCTTACTGTGCATCAGAGAATACATACAGGGGAGAGACCCTATGAATTACACCTCACATATCCATATGGCCAATTTTCAGTTTATTATATACTTCAGAGCTGCTAAAGTCAATATTCTTTTTGGGTTTTGTTTGAAACTAAGTTTTTTTTTTTTTTTTTTTTTTGGTTTTTCGAGACAGGGTTTCTCTGTTTAACAGCTCTGGCTGTCCTGGACTCGCTTTGTAGACCAGGCTGGCCTCGAACTCGCAAAGATCCGCCTGCCTCTGCCTCCCAAGTGCTGGGATTAAAGGCGTGCGCCACCACCGCCCGGCTTGAAACTAAGTTTTCATACTTCTCTTTACAAATGTACTTTCATGATCATATTTTCTGGATATATAATAAAGACACTTTTTATTACTTTTAGGCTGGGAGTCTATGTATGAGACTGAAGAATTAATCCCTAAGCAGGAACTTTATGAAGAACAGTCATCCAGAAAGATAATAGAAGAACTTAGAAGTCTTGGCCTGGAATATCCCATCTTGATGGAGGAATGGAGCCATGGTCACATTTGCCCTTTTGAGAGGCAGTCTGGGAATTTGAAGCCGTGTCTCAGGGAAGAGACTGTCGCTTTTGAAGCTCTGATTGATAACAAATCTTGGGGAAGTTCCTACCAGAAGACATTACTTCACACACGGCAGACAACCTCAAAAGAGGAGAACTCATATAAACAAGGCACACACCAGAAAAGCTTGAAAAAAGCCTTGAAGACTGTTAAGCCCAAGAGCATCTACACAGAGAACAAACTTTTGAAATGCAATGATTGTGAGAAAGTCTTTAACCAGACCTCATCCCTTACTCTTCATCAAAGAATCCATACTGGAGAGAAACCCTACACATGTGTAGAATGTGGGAAAGCCTTCAGCCAGAGATCAAACCTTGTTCAGCATCACAGGATTCACACTGGAGAGAAGCCCTATGAATGTAAAGAATGTAGGAAAGCTTTCAGTCAGAATGTGCATCTAGTTCAGCACTTGCGAGTCCATACTGGAGAAAAACCATATGAGTGTAAGGTGTGCAAGAAAGCCTTCAGCCAGTTTGCCTACCTTGCTCAACATCAGAGAGTTCATACTGGAGAGAAGCCCTATGAATGTATTGAATGTGGGAAAGCCTTTAGCAATAGGTCATCTGTTGCTCAACACCAGAGAGTTCACACTGGAGAGAAACCTTATGAGTGCAGGGTCTGTGGAAAAGCATTTAGCCTTCGTGCCTACCTTACTGTGCATCAGAGAATACATACAGGGGAGAGACCCTATGAATGTAAGGAATGTGGGAAGACCTTCAGCCAAAACTCACACCTTGCTCAACATCAGAGAATTCATACTGGAGAAAAACCTTACAAATGCCAGGAATGTAGGAAAGCCTTCAGCCAGATTGCCTACCTTGCTCAACATCAGAGAGTTCACACTGGGGAGAAACCCTATGAGTGTATTAAGTGTGGAAAGGCTTTTAGCAACGACTCATCCCTTAATCAACATCAGAGAGTTCATACGGGAGAGAAGCCTTATGAGTGTAATGTTTGTGGGAAGGCCTTCAGTTACTGTGGATCCCTTGCCCAACATCAGAGAATCCATACAGGAGAGAGACCCTATGAATGTAAAGAGTGCAAGAAAACCTTCAGACAACATGCGCATCTCGCTCATCATCAGAGAATTCACATCGGGGAGTCTCTCTTACCACCCAATCCAGGCAATCACCAAGTCCTATAAATCCCATCTCCTAAATATTTCTGAAGTTTATGTTCTTTCCTCTGTCTTTAATGTTGATCACTGCTATAGTGATTTAATGGGCTTTCTAGCATCTATTATTACTAATCTTCAAATCTATCTCCCAAATATACCCAAATGATTTTATTTGGAGGTGGGGTCTTATGGAGCACAAGCTGGCCTTAGGCTCACTGTGTAGCCACAGTTGGCCTCAACATGTTATCTTCCTGTGTCCATCCACCGAGTGAAGGTGCTGCAATTACAAGTGTGTGCTCCTACACTCAGAATTGTTTTAAGTATGAGGATTTACACATCACCATCTCTACCTAAATTGTTATGTGAGGCTCTTCATTGTCGGGTCCAAACATACCATTCAGCTTTATTTTATCCCTGTCTCCTTTAGGTACGAGATACTTTTTAAGACTATGAGCTTAGATTCTGGGAAATCATAGTTCTACCACTACTATGGTATTGTGTAATGTTGAACAATTCATTTGATATGACATATTGAAACTTCAGGGTTTTAATTTTAAAATAGGGATATTAAAGGCTACTCTATTGTAGAAAGGTATTATAGTATTTGATGAAAATTATGCATATTAAAATGAGAAATTTGCATGCAAAGTCTTTAACATATAGAACATTGCCTATAGCACATATTCAGTAAATAGTAATGCTAACATGTATTAGGTGCATACTAGGAAGGAGGCACTGTTCAATATAGTTAGCATATATTAACTCATTTTTACTTCTTGCAACTAAAACAAGATTCACAGGGGCAAATTGAACCTCCTTGGGAAGCACCTGATTAGAACTGAGAAAAACTTAAACATTCTAGAACATAAATGGGAGTTTTCATCTTCCTAGTGAATAGTCATTATAGACACAAGTAGTAAGCCAATACATAGTCACCAATTTTACCAAGTTTACCAAGTTTCTAAAGTGAATGGGGTATATTAAACCAATCAGAATCACTGGGAAGAAGGCAAGACTTACATTTAGATCAGGGAAATAGTAGAATTCACAATTAACTCTAAAAATAAAGCAGAAATTGATAGGTTTTCAGAAGACTAAACCTAAGTAATTATATGGGTGAATTTGGGTAATTTTGAAAACCTGTCAGTTGTTTTATACTTCGAAAAAATTATAAAGTTTTCAAGCTTTTATCCCATGTTTTCCAAAGTTAAAAGTAAAACTACAGATTTTTCTTTGATTCTGTAACTATTGAGTAGCTATTTTAAACACCCTGAAGCATGTGGAGACAATAATGAACAATATGAATACTATATTCTCATCAGTTAAATTCCAGAGTGTGACTGAGTTAATAATACTTAGATATAAAAAAAACAATACATTTTAAAATCCCAAAACTGAAAATAACAAGAAAATAAGTAAAGGACCATAAGCTATAGTGCAGTCCAAAGAAACTCACTAAAGTTTGCTGTTCTTCCTAATTCATATTCATTGCAATTCCTCGATGGAATGCTTATACACTTTCATTTCATACAGTGCTCCGGAAGCTCATCTTGGAAGTGAAATTTCCCAAAGAACAGCAGGAAATATATCAAATCTATTTGTAGAAACTTCAGATGAAAAGTTGATTCAGAATGGTAGCAAAAATTAGACCAGGGGGTTTTAGAAAAATTGATTATGTCAGAAGTAGTGAGGGATGTGCAAAATGAAACATAATGAAATAAGCTGTTTCAAGATCCTGTTGGCAGCTAAGCATGGTAGTGAACACCTGTCAGGAGGTAGACACAGATCTTTATGCGTTCAAGACCAGCTTGCTCTACATAGTGAGTTCTAGGCCAGTCAAGGCTACATAGTGAAATATTATGTAGTATTTTTTTTTTTTTTTTTAGTGAAAATACCTAGAAAGATGTGGAGCCGTAGGGACATTAATTGTTGTGGTTGTCTGTGTTGGCAATATGATATAAAGCCAAGCATATGAGTCATCTTGAACACTCTACAGAAACCCAAGTCTTAATGTTTCAGGATATGGAGGCCCACTGCAGTGCTGTTTATAGGAATGAAGAATTGAATGTAGTCTTAAAGAGTGGGTTTAAGTTAGAATACAAATTATACTACCTGATGGGGAGATACTAATATCGACATTGTTAAATTCCAAAACTGTATTAATAACATTAAATTAGGGAGTATTTTGTATGTCACAGTAGCATAAGGCTTAAAAACATGCAAGTCAATGAGATATATATTTTCTACCACTTAATAGATACATACTATATAGGGAAAAACATAAAAAACATTTATGGAAATAATCACAAGATCCATAATAGTGGTGATCTCTGAGGAGGAGAAAATGAGATTGAGAAAGGATGCAAAGAAAAAAACACTGTTTAAAAACTAAACAAATACAGTCAATTCAAGCTGCTTGCGGGAGTTTGGGTTGGTTTTTAGTCTCCATCTTTCTGTCTAAATTGTTTCATAATAAAGGATAACAATTATTTCAGTGGTGTTTGTTTTTGCTTTAATCAGTTGCTTCCTTACTCCACGCATGTCATTGCTGTCCTCACATTTACCATTTTCTTCAGAAAAGAACCTCACATCAACTTCCAGAGGCAACCTCTGTGGACAGCTAAAACTAGGACTGTAAAGGCAGCAGAACACATGAATAACAGCTCTGAGTGCAAGCTCCAGCGCTGCCCTCCTTCACACCTTACTCCTCACTGCCCCAAAGCCACCGGATCCCCACAAAAAGACTACTCTTTCATGTTTAAGTGTTCTGGGAGTTTATATTCAGTGTTGGTTCAGCTCTGTAATTCCTGTACTTCAGAGGCTAAAGCAGAACAGTTGCTACAAGTTTGAGAGTAGTCTGGATTGCCTAACAGACAAGCCAGGGCTATACAGCAAGACCCTCCTCTGCTTTAAAGGAGGAGAAGAAGGAGGAGGAGGACGTGGTGCTCATGACTCTGTTCTCTGCTTTCCCTCGGGAGAACATCTAACCAAAACATGACCTGTATGGTAATGGAGGGAAGAAGTAACTTGAGGACAGCCTTACGAACTCAAACTGCTGCACCCATGGCAAGTTCACCAGTTTTGCACAATGTCCAGGATCTGCATCACAATTGGGAGTGTTTCTCCTGCTGGTCTCCAGCCTTTACTATCCCTGGCTTTGTCACTCATGAACTTGATCTACCTTGATATTTTTTAACTTGTGAAGGGGAAAGGCTCTCTTGGATCAGTTCTATCGCTGTTCCCTTATCTATGCATTTCCTTGTGACTAAGCAAAAGGTAGTTATGGGGGTTATACGTTTTCTTGCTTTCTTTGCATGGAACTTCTTGGCTTCCATTTCCAGTCCTAGGGCTACATAATTCACCTATTAGATATATCTGATTGTGGGTATCCTTACATGCAAACACTGCTCAGTCTCTAACCACATGCATCTCAGTGAATGTCTATATAGTTAGACTGGCCTTTCTGAGGCTGTAGAACTCTGCTCAGGGCTTTACACTTCAGATTTGGAAGCTAAGGCAGAGAGGTGAAGTAACTTGTTGGGAGTTACCACCCAAAGTCTGACTATAAAATACAATGAGCTGCTTTGGTAGGTTTGGCCAAGTTTTAGTGGTCACTGGCAACTGATTCTGAAACACATCTGGTTTCTGGACAAGGCATGTGCACAGTCTCTTGCCCAGAACAATCTGCTGTGTAGCTTTAACCCGTCTGAAGCTTCTAAAGACTGAGAAGCTTGTCTTGAGGGCCGTGCCACTTTTGTGGAACAGGTTATATGGGTGCCACACCAGATGTGATCTTCAAGCTGGAACAGGAAGAAGCACCATGAGTTTGTAAGGTAACATGCTGAGGCTGCCACTGCCCCAGTAAGTATGAAAGGTTTAGTAAAAGCCATGATATAGGAGGCTGGTGCCAAAGCCTTGACATTTTTCTGAGCTCTTCATTCCCCATGCCTTGCATACTCCATATCTGAGTGTTTCTCCTACTTCCACTTTTAAGTCTTATATGGATGGTCCATCTCCACTTTCTCTAGAACATTATCTCTTCAAGTCTATCTGTTAACCTTCCCCTTCACATTCAGGGATTCTTGCAAATCAACTTCTATGGTTCTTCTCTTCCTACTGATCTCTTCCCATCTGTGTTCTAAAATGTTTTAGGTGAAGTGCTTCAGACCTGCCTGCCATGTCCAGTCTCACCACCCATCATTTCCTTAGCCCTTACAATGAGAGATAAGCCATTCCAGAGATGAGAGAGCCTGAGATAGATCCTATACGAGGCCGTGAACTCCAGATGGGACCGGGAAGGTAACCAGGAATGTCTGGGTGCCGAAGCAGATGCCTGATCCCAGCACATGAAAACTCAGAATAATTGTAAAAGAGCTCTTTTAAACACCCTAGCAATACCCACAGTTCCCTGGGGTGGTGCTGATATTAGAGATGTTTATTAGCTTCTGGTTCTCCATATGAGTCTAGAGCAAGAGTCACTGCCCAAGAAGTCCTGAAAGCCTATGTTCTGTTCCTAGATTACTTTACACCATTTCTTCGATTTTGGTGATGTAATGCTAAAATCAAATATATATTAAACAAAGCACCTTGCATGTGGTTGGTCAGTTCCTCCTTTGCAAACAGCATAGTGAAGGCTAGC
>CAJQZJ010000817.1:1498901-1513403 GCA_907164525.1 Lophiomys imhausi | reverse complement strand
GCTACCTTCTAACTGTATGGGTGAAATCAGGATGTACACATGAAGTGCTCAAACCATGGCACAGAGTGGGGACATATGCTATTCAGTATCTTTAGTACTATTGCTGCTGCTGCTGCTGCTGCTGCTGCTACTCTTATAAGTACTGGAGGCTGACTGGTAGCAATTTCAAAGACACCACAAGAAAATGAGCAGAGCATAATAACTATCAAAATAAAAGTGATTATAAATATTAGAAATATTTAACAACTATAATGGGAGATGGAAAGTAACAAATTAAAAAACTAGCACAGGGGATGGATGATCTCTGTGAGTTCAAGGCCACCCTGGTCTACAGAGTGAGTCCAGTATAGCCAGAGATACACACAGAGAGACTCTGTCTTGAAAAACCAAAACCAAACCAAACCAAACAAAAAACCCAGGACTGGAGCAATGACTCAGTGGTTGAAAGCACATATGACTCTTCCAGAGGACCTGAGTTCCATTCCCAGCACCCATGTTAGGTGATTCACAATTTCCTGTCACTCCAGCTCCAGATATGGTGCCCTCTTCTGGCCTCCATGGGCACCTGCATACACACACACACACACACACACACACAAAAGTACATAGTCACAGGAACTGCTTCTACTGTAGTTCTTTGATGCTTACATTCATAATAAAAGGATATCATAATTACAGTTAGAGCTAGTGAGAATATACATAATTTTGTTCCAGTCCAATTTTACAACCTATGTAATTTCTGTTTACTAAACATAGAAATTCTCTTACTTTTATTATTATTGGTTTTTTGAGCCAGACTATCAAATGTAGTTATGTCTGGCTTAGAACTCTCTATATAGACCAGAATGGCCTTGATCTCACAAAGGTCTACCTGCCTCTGCCTCCCAAATTTTGGAATTAGAGGCATACACCACCATGCCCAGCCAGAACTTCTCTTTGAAAACCTAGTCAACCTTGTTGTTTCTTTTATCTGGCTCTTTGCATGTACTTTTGCATTTAAAATGAGTCCAGTGAGACATGATTTCGGGTAATGCTGAATCAGTACTGGTCATGCTCTAACACATAGAACCATCTAGATATCTTCCTCAAATATAGGGTCTGATTCAATAGCTTTCAGGTGACTCCTGCCATCCAGTATATCTCAACAGCTTCCAAATAAAGCCAAAGCTGCTCCTTGAGGTCATTCACATTGAATAGCAAAGTGCTGTATTATTATATTTAAGCCTCTTTGTTAGAGTAATGGAGAGCAGCAACGACAGCCTTATAAGCTGCCCAACCATTTTTAATTAGGTCTTTGTTTTCTTGTCTTTGTTTGATACAGGGTTTTTTTTCTGTGTAGCCAAGGCTGGCATCCAACTTGCTTTGTAGACCAGGCTGGCCACAAACTCACAAAGATCCATTTGCCTTTGCCTTCTGAGTGCTTGGGTTAAAGGCATGCACTACCAGAAGCAGCCCATAACCACATTCTTATAGTTCCTTATTGTCCAGGTTTTCCTTCTACAACGGGAAAGTTGAATGATTGCAACAGTGACCATATGGCTCATAAAACAAAAACATTCAGTCTTCCATTCTTTAAGAACAAGTTTGCCAGCTCCTACTCTTTAATGCCATCTCAACGTCTTTCAAATTATTTCTCTCCATGAGCCCTGTGATCTGATTCATTCCATTTGTGCTAGTGGTCTGAGTCTTCTCTACTCACAGAACACACTTTTTTTTGCATTATGCTTTCGGTGCATCATCTTTATTCATCTTATGGAGCATAATCTTTATTCAAGTACTGTGTAGCCTTTAAATCTTGAAGTCATTTCTGAAGGCGTACTTTATGAGGGTGTCCTTTTTGAGGCATGATTTCCTCTGTGTAACAGAACAGGCTGTCCTGGAACTTGCTTTGTAGACCAGGCTGTCCTCGAACTCACAGAGATCCACCTGCCTTTGCCTTCCGAGTGCTGAGATTAAAGGTGTGCACCACCACACCCAGCCTGAAGGCATACTTTTATACTATTTATTGGTTGTTTACTTAATATCTCTACCTCCCTTTCAACCCACTCACCTGAAGTAGGAGAGAAAGAAGGTTAGGAAGGACAAGGGATGTAGACCTCTTTCGATGCAGTTCCTTGGAGCTACTCTTTGTCGCCAGGATTCCAGCAGTACAGTTAAACAGCAAACACAGCAGTAGGAACCAGCATCAGTGGGAGTAAATCACAATCAGCAACAAATTCCAAGAGTACTCTGGAGTGTTTCTTGCTAGGAATGTCTCAAAGAGAAGCAAAGTAATGCAAAGCAAAGCAAAGCAAAAGCCGGCCCTCTCTGTTTGGGGCTCCTAATTATACTTCTCAGAGTCTTCACCAGGATGTTTTCCAGCTGAAAAAAAACCATGCTCCCCTCTCTGCATGACATAGTTTCCAGCTGATAAAGATCACAAGTTCTCTTGTGGGGTTGTTATCAGTTAAGAAAGATCATGTAACCTCTCACGAGTCTGTTTTTCACTAGTAGATAAAGCATTTCCACATCGCACACTTGGGACCAAAACAAAGAACACATTCACATAACACAATCAAGTTTTTTTTTTTTGTTTTGTTTTTGACAGGGTTTCTCTGTATAACAGCTCTGGCTGTCCTAGACTCACTTTGTAGACCAGGCTGGCCTCAAACTCACAGAGATCCGCCTACCTCTGCCTCCCAAGTGCTGGGATTAAAGGCGTGCGCCACCACTGCCCGGCAACACAATCAAGTTTTTAAAGAAATCAAAACTTCTACTACACATTTCTTAAATGGTTTCATTCCAGATTATGATAAATATAAAGACACATAAAATATCATTGTACTTTCTTCAGAAGACAGATGGCAGTTTAATATACAGAGGAAAGGACAGCAAGACATGCTTTTCAGACAAAGTGCATTCATCAGCAAGAAAACATTGTCCACGGCGGGGGGGGGGGGGGAAGCCATGGATGTAATAAGTTCCAGACAGTATCACGATGCAGTGGTTCTTGCAGATGGAGCCTAGGGCTGTGTGGAAATGCAATAGGTCAAAAAGTCACTGTCTGTTTAAGATAAAAGGCCATGATGTCGGATGGGAGGTTGACTGTCCTTCGTCTCCAGTCACCACAAACAGCAAGATTACAAAGGCACTAAATGCCAAAATACCATGCTACATGCCTAACAACTAACATAGAATACCATATCATGCTACTCTGAACCAATCTTCTCAAAAATGGGGCTCCCAAGGGAAAACTGGAACTCAGACTTATAAAAAATAATTAATATTTTGTTTAATAAAGGTAATTCAATTAATTAAATTTATACCTTGATTCCAAAACTTGGAAGACAAGGAAAAAACAGGTTTCTTGTGAGTTTGAGGTCAATCTAACCTACAGGGCTCTACAGAGAAAACCAAGACAGCCCAAGCTACATAGAGAAACCCTGTCTCAATAAAGATAGAAATATCCACATAGAAATTAAATCTTCTCCTTTCTCTAAGGAAAGTTTAGAAAAAGAAAAAAATATATAAATGCATGCCTTTGATCCCAAATCCCAAAACGTGGGAGACAAAGACAGACAGGTTCCTTGTGAGTTTGAGGCCAACCTAATCTACAAACAGCCTGGGATACACAGAATAAACTTGTCTCAGTCAAGTATTAGATCTATGTCTACTGTAGAGGGAAATACTTAAACTCCATAAAATCTTATGCTGATTTTCAACTTAAATATGATTATATATTGCTGTATATATGTAATAATAATTAAGAGGATAATAATAATGTTTGCTTTATTTATTCCCTTTATGGAAAAGAAAAATATAGCAGACCTATGGACTGCTAATTTTAATAAAGTTATAGCTATAATGACTTCAGTCTTCTGGACAAAGGCTCTGTTATTTTGGGAGAGAGGCTCTATCTTTATGTCAATAGGAAATCAAACAAGGCTTTGGACTCCATCCAAAATCATAAGGATCAGATTTGATCAGGGGAGACCTCCTGAAATCCTATAGATAGACAGACAAAAGAAAAATTCAAAAAACCAGTGAGGTAATGTGTAGGGAGTTAGAATAATTAAATTAGATTTAGAAAATATATAGGGGTTTCTGATACAATCTCTTAATTCAGGGCATGAAGATCAACTTGGCTGTGAGCAATGTAGTTTATCAGTTTGTGGAAAAACAAGGATGAAGTCAGGTGAAAACAGGAAAGACTTAATGGACTAAGAAACAAAGTATCTGGCCTGGCATTGTTTTCAGCTGCTAAGTTGGCAGAGCCCAAATTAAACTGAAACAGGTGGAACAAGGAGAGATCCTATTTAAGGATGGAGCCAGATGCCCCCCAGGCAAGAGAGCTCAGAGAGTCCTGCTGGAGAAAGTGCTGTTGAACGGATGGAGGGATTTCCCTGAAGCAGAAAGAATTGGGTGAGCAAAGAAAGCCTCGGCAAGACAGCAAAAGGCCAAGGACTAAACCCTGTGGCTCAGCTTTTGCCTAGAGGGGTTGATCTGTCCAAACTGTGGCCATCTTTAAGGACTAAGCTGAGTTCCTGATGGCGAAAGAAGTAAGTTGGCCTACAGACGGCTGGGGTATCCCAGAGAGAAGAAAGCATTGAGCCTTATTTAAGGTAAGACTGTAATAGCCAACTTACCCTGACAAATCTACATTAGAGATCCAGAAAAAGGACTGCTAAGTGCATTAAAGAATCTACCACAGAGACTGTGTTCCTGACGACTGAGGACCTGCCCTAGAGACTGTATCCTTCTAAAAGGTTAGGAAAATAATTGTCATAGGGTTAGTGGTTAGGTTTAAAGGGATTGTAGGAATTTATAGGATTTTAATAGTTAAGAAATTGTTGGTATTTGTTATAAGTGAATATTATTAGTAAATAAATACTTAATAATAATTTAAAAGTTCGGTAACAGTAATGTATACCCTAATTTCCTCTATGTAAAATAATTTAAAAACTGACTGGGACATAAAAATGTCACCAGCTATACTTGGCCAATATATTTAGCTTCAAAATCCTCAGAACATCCATTCCTTTAAATGTCATAAATAAAAATTGATACTGCAGTTTATTTACAATCCAGACTGGCTTAAGAAAGATAAATGTCTTTCTTCTGTTCAAATAAATAGCAGAAAATCTTCCTTGATTGATCTGTGCATCCTGCAAGTCCCAGGCATTTTTGTAATTTCAGAACTACTTATTACTTGTGAGAAATTGTGCATTTTCAAAACAAAGGGACCAAACACCAAAAAAGACAAGTAACCCAGATGACCCAGCCTCACAGACTGCCTCAACAGCTTCCTCTAAAGTCTGTATCCAGAACAACTTCAAAATGGCTTGTTAAGCTAGTCCGCCATCACAGACTGTTCTAGCCAGGACTTCAGTAAAGCCTTGAACTTTTCCACCTAAAGTACAGCTTTGGACTACAACCTGCCCAGGACATTCAAATTGCTGAGCACACAGAGACTGGACAACAAATGTTACTATTTGTTTTTTGTTTTTGTTTTGGTTTTGGTTTTTTGAGACAGGGTTTCTCTGTGTATCTCTGGCTGTCCTGGACTCACTTTATAGACCAGGCTGGCCTCGAACTCACAGATATCCGCCTGCCTCTGCCTCCTAAGTGCTGTGATTAAAGGCGTGCGCCACCACCGCCCAGCAACAAATGTTACTATTAACTTGCTTAACCATTTTTCCATTTTACTTGGGCCCCCAAACAGGTTTCCTGTGTTCCCAATCAGCAGGAAACAATTTTAAGAGAGTAATGCCCCATTCCCAAAAAGTGGGGTGGGTGATTTTTTTGGTCATTTGATGGGTTATAGATGTTGTTGTTTAAGGTGTTTAGTTACAAGTTGTTAAGTGGTCTTGTTAAGCAAGGTAGAGGAGGTTAGACTCAAGGACTTCTCTCTCTCTTTTTCTTTTCTCTATGCTTCTTTCTCTCTATATAGGGAGAGAAGACTTGAAAGAAAAAAGAGGAGGAATATGGGTATATAATATAGAAATGATAAGATATAAAAATACATTATTGAATCTTCTCTGCAACTTAGAGCTATTGCTCTTCTCAAAATAAGGTTATCTTTTGATACATTGGTATAGGATTTTAAATACTGACAGATTTAAGGTTATTTTGATACACATTATGCATATTTCAACTCTTATATAAGGTATTGTGCCTATACAACTCATTTAAAAGTACAGGTTTATGTCTAATCCTTTTATGGTATGCTATTGCAATCTATTTAGGAGATTGGGTAATTCAGATTAATGGCTAGCCAGTCAAGCTCTCTGGTCATGTCAAATACTAGTCTTAATTTATCATAAAAATATGCCTCCTAGGTTAAACAGATATTAAATGGTTAAAATATACGGTTTGCCTATTCAGACATAACATAGATAGCTTTATAAATAAAGCTACATACTATATACAGTCCAAAGAGGGAACAGAGCTTAAGTGCAGGTAAAGCAATGGCCTGATTCTGCAGAGACAGAGTGGGAAAATCCTTTTTTCCTGCTGCACAATTTTGTCTCTGAGATATATTTGGCCAGAAGGCGAAAGATAATGCTCCTACAGTATCGAGGGATATTTGGAACTGTCTAGGCAGCAAACTGTCATTTTCTTTTTTTTGGAAGCTGCTTGCCTGTACTTCCTACTCACTCAAATAACTATTAAACCTTCTTAAGTCTCTGGTGGGATTGAAGACATAATAGATATAAATCTTCAATTTAGCTTAGTTGTTTAGTTTCTAGGAGATGTTTTAGACTGATAAATACAAGATATGATAGAAAATTATTTAGGTTTAGAAATTTAGACTCACCAAGATAAAATAGATGATTTTTTTCAAGATTGCCTGATACAAAGAGGCTAAACATAAGGAATGTAACTTTTATATATAGTTTTTCTGATTCTTTTATATTTGTTCTTACTGTATATAGTTTTTTAAAACTAGCCTTTTTACTAGACAAAAGGAGAGAATTGATGCAGTGATCTGTTCTGTATCCTAAATGTTAATTAACCTGCTCCCAGAGGCCTGCTTGCTGTACTAGGCCATAAGTACACCAAGTGAAGCTGAATTACCTTGCTTCTTAACCATTGTCTCTGATTGGTTGAATAAATGCCGAGGCCTGTGATTGGGCAAAGAGAGAGGTAGGCGGGGCTAAGGTGTGTGGGCTTTTGGAGCAGAGAGGTAGAGAAGAGGAAGCCAGGTGAGGAAGTAGAAGACACAGCATAGGTTACAGATGTTAGAACATCATGTCATGTGACCTGAGAAATTGGTAGAGAGTGGAGAATAACATTCCAAGGGGAAGTATGTATATATTGGGGTCTTATTTGGGGAACAGCATTGAAAGCTAGCATGACATGGGCTAAGACTGCACAATCTAGGCTAAGGCTTGATAAACTCCATCATGTGTCTGTGTGTGCTCATTTATAATGGTGGGTTAAGGATTAACTGATGGGTTATAGATGTTGTTGGTTAGGTGGATTGGTTACAAGTTGTTAAATGTTTTTTCAAGCAAAGTATGTAAGGTTAGACTCAGGGATTTCTCTCTTTTTCTTTTCTCTATCCTTCCTTCTCTCTTATATAGGGGAGAAGACTTGAAAGGAAAAAAGAGGGGGAATATGGGTATATAATATAGAAATGACAAGATATAAGGAAGGTAGATTACTGAATCTTCTCTACAACTTAGAATTATTGCTATTTTCAAAATAAGGTTATCTTTTGATACACTGGTATAGACTTTTGTGTATTGATATAAAAATAAAGTTAATTTTTGGTTCATTTGTATAGAATTTTATATTTTGACATACATATATGTATATTTCAACTCTTATATAAGGTATTGTGTCTATACAACTCATTTAAAAGTACAGGTTTAGCCGGGCGGTGGTGGCGCATGCCTTTAATCCCAGCACTTGGGAGGCAGAGGCAGACGGATCTTTGTGATTTCGAGGCCAGCCTGGTCTACAAAGCGAGTCCAGGACAGCCAGAGATATTCAGAGAAACCCTGTCTTGAAAAACAATAAATAAATAAATAAATAGATAGATAGATAGATAAATAAATAAATAAATAGATAGATAGATAAATAAATAAATAAATGTACAGGTTTACTTCCAGTCCTTTATAGGTTGCTATTGCAATCTGTTTAGGAGTCTAGATAATACAGGTTGATTAGTTGGCCAGACAAGTTCCTGGTCATGTCAAATATTGGTCTTAATTTTTTTATAAAAATATACTTACTAGGTTAAACAGGTAGTAAAGATTAAAAATATAGTTTGCCTATTCATACATAACATACAAAGATAGATAGACAGATAGATAGATTTATAAATAAATAGATGTCCCCAAAATCCTCAGAGGTGTACAGAAAATGGCATTTAAAGATGTTTTTATTATTTTAAGAATTCTTTGACTTGAGATAGTTCCTGACAACTCCCATTTGACTTGTAAGGAGACAAGTAACATCAAAAAATCTCCATCAGGAGATATTCCTACTGGGAAGAAACACCCCTGTTCTCTCAACAGACTACATACAGTCCAAAGATGAACCAGAGCTTAAATGTAGATAAGTTGATGGCCAGATTCTACAAAGACAGGATGAAAAAAATCCTTATTTCCTGCTGCATAATTAGTCTGTGAGATATGCTTGACCAGAAGACTAAAGATGATGCTCCAATAGTATCAAGAGATATTTGGGACTGTCTAGGCAGCAAACTGTCATTTTTCCATTCTGGAAGCTGCTCTCCTTACTTACTACTCACTCAAATAATAACTTTATCCCTTCTTAAGTCTTTGATGGGATTAAAAACATAATAGATATAAATTTTCAATTAAACTTGAATTGTTTAGGATTTTAAAAGATATTTTCAAATCTAAGGCTAAACATTACATATGTAACTTTTATATGATTGTTTCATATTGGTTATTACTGTATATAGTTTTTTTTTTTTGTTTTTCGAGACAGGGTTTCTCTGAATATCTCTGGCTGTCCTGTACTCGCTTTGTAGACCAGGCTGGCCTCGAACTCACAAAGATCTGCCTGCCTCTGCCTCCCAAGTGCTGGGATTAAAGGCGTGCACCACCACTGCCCGGCACTGTATATAGTTTTTAAAATAGCCTTTTTATTAGACAAAAAAAGAAGTGATGCAGTGATGTTATGTATTCTAAATGTTAATTAATCTGCTCCTATAGGCCTGTTTGCTGTACACCAAGTGATGCTGTGTTACCTTGCCTTCTAATCATTGTGTCTGACTGGCTTTAATAAATACTGAGGCCTGAGACTGCGTAAAGAAAGAGGTGGGTAGGACTAAGGTGTGTGAGCTTTTTAAGCAGGGAGATACATGGGAAAGAAGAAGACACCTGGCAGGTGGAAGGAGGACACACGCCATGGGTTTGAGAAAAGAACCTCATTCCATGTGGCCTGGAACATCTGCATAGTGTGGAGAATAACAGCTCAGGGGATATATGTATATATGGGGTCATATTAGGGAATAGAATTAAGAGCTATCTTAGATGGGCTTGTTATAATCCATCAGGTGTCTCTCTGTTTATTTATAATGGTAGATTAAGGATTAACACTGATGACCAATTAAATATAATAAAAATCCTGTAAATAATTTAATTAATTACTTCAACAATTAACACCACCAACCAATTAACTATAATATAAATACTGGTAAATAATTTAATTGATTTTTTTCTACAGCATCCATTCTGATGCTGATCTTTTTCCTTCAGGAAAAAAAGCAAGCTGAATGTTATGGACTTGGGAAGTGGTTATGCATAGAAGTTCTAATGGAGAAAACAGTGGGGGTTGCAGTGAATGTGAGAAAGCTTTTGGTCATAACCCAGCACTTGAATATAAAACAGTGGTGGTCAAGTCTCTTGCATATAAATATAAGAAGTTTCCATCTACAGAAAAAAAAAAACATATTCACAGTAAGTGTGGGAGAGCCTTCCAATAGAAATCTGAATTTTTTAGGCATCAAATGCTCCAATGTGGGAAAGCCTTTTCACGAAAGTCAGCCCTCCCTAAACACCAGGGAATTGACACTGGGGATAAGATGGGTCCAATTTTGTGGGAAAACCTTGTCACTCAGAAGTCACATTGCACAGAACATCAGAGAACACATAGAGGAGAGAGACCTTTCTTGTGCAGTGAATGTGGGAAGTCATCTGGTGAAAAGTCATACCTTAATGTACACTGGAAGATACACACAAGATAAAGACTTTATCATTGCAGAGAATGTGTAAAATGCTTCACCCAGAAGTCATGTCTCAACAAACACTGGAGGACTCATAAAGGAGAAAAACCTATGGGTGTAATGAGTGTGGCAAAGTCTTCCATCAGAAGCAAAACCTCACCAGACGTGAGAAAATTCAAGCTAGGAAGAATGCTTACAAGATTTAGAACCGAATTGTGGAGAAGCCTTGAGCAAGCGTCCCAATCTTACCAGTTTACTGAATTTATATAGAGTGTTTTAGTAGCAGGGAATTCCTTTTCTTATTATTATAATACAAATTTTAATATAAAAGATTACAGAACATATTTTATAGAATATAAGCATGAGTTTTCTGACATAAAAGCTTTAAAATGTATTAAGTATAATGACAAGAGTACAAATTGTATGTGAAGAGACTTAAAAGTATATTTTGATACATTCTTCAGTAAGCTGTATAAGATTATTTTGGAATTATAAATATGAATTGAACAAAATTGAGAATACCAAACCCATATATCATATAGGATGCCCTCTATCAAACTTTCTATTCTAAACATAAATGCTGTCTTTTGATATATGAATTATGATGAAATACTATATCCAACCATTTTAAGAACCTTAAGATTACCATACTGTATCAGCTACATTTTCTTTAACTTGTTTGTGATAAATGTAAATGTCAATAGTAGTTCTTATTGATCCTGTGACTAAATAATAAATCAATGTCTTTAATATCTTTTGATAGGTGAGGCAAAACTGCTAAAAACCTAGGTATTTATGTTGGAAATGCAAAGCCAAGGGATAGTTTTAATGGCCTGGTATTGAGAAAATAAAACAATATAAACTTGATTACTCAACATATTTGACAAAATGAAGTGTTTTTCTGTTTATTGTACACTGTACTCTTAGTCTTTCTGAAAGTGTCTTGCAGTAGAATGGATGAGTCATTAATGCAGAAATATACAGGAATCGGTAAGTGGTATTTCATTCATATTTATTTGTTTATTTATTCATTTATAGACAGTGTCCCACTATGTACCCCTGGCTGGCCTAGAATTTACTATATGGGACAGGCTGGCCTCAGAAGCAGAGATCTGCCTGCCTCAGCTTCCCTCCTGGTATTAAAGGTATGTGCCAACACACCCAGCTTTTCTTTTTTCCTTTCTTGTAAATTATTGCAATGACATCCACTTTACTTCCCTAAAACTTTCCTTGTGACTGTCATGGAGAGCAGATCCCAATTTTTCCATAGTCCCAATATTTAAAAGTCTGTTTCCATGAGCAGCCATATTTTCCATGGAAAAAAAATCATAAAACTTGAGCTCTTGAGCTCTGTATCATTCAATATTTGCCTCCCTTTATGGCCACCTGAGCCAATGAGACAGTCATGGGGCCGGGGAGTTAGTTCAGGGGATAAAGTGTCACTGTGTTTGGATCATACAAGCATTCCTGGAGTTTGGATTCCCAGAACTCATGTAAATGCCAAGTGAGCATGGTGGCTTGCCTATGATTACAGCACTAATAAGGCAGAGACAAGGAGTCCCCTGAGAAAGATGGCCAGGCTAGACTAGCTATATCAGCTCTTGGCCAACTGAGACTTTTCCCAATGAATAAAGTGAGGAACCACTGACTATGTGTGTGGCCATTGTCCACCTTGGGACTTTGCACACACACATGCACATCAAAATTCACATGTCCAAAACAAACAAACTGGTTAGAGTCGTGGTTACAAGAGTGGAAAAAAAGATACGAATCTAGATAACATTTTAAAAATAAGAAATGTGGTAGTTGGAGAGACAGCTCAGTGGCTAAGAGCACTCACTGCTCTCCAGGGGACCCAGGTTTAGTTCCCACCATATACATCAGGTGGCTTACTTGTAATTCCAATTCAAGGGGATCTGACGTCCTCTTCTGGCCACTGTGGGTACTGCACACATGTGGCACACACACAGATGTACATACACATAGAAATATTTTTTTAAGAATGAAAAATGGAGGGGCTGGAGAGATGGTTCAGCAGTTAAGATCACTGGCTACCCTTCCAGAGGACCTAGGTTCAATTCCCAGCACCTATATGGCAGCTCACAACTATCTGTAACTCCAGTTCCAGGGGATCTAACACCCTCACACAGATATACAATGTATATTAAATAAGTACTAAATAGATTCTTAAAAAGCAAACTATAAGTATAAGAATTGAAGCAGAAAACCTGATATAACAAGTATGATTGATTATTTTCAAAAGGTGATTAAGGATCTGTAATAGAAAAAAGTTCCAGGTCTCAAAAATTCATTGTTTCTATTTTTAATTGTTTAATATTTATTTCCTTTGTGTAGAGTGGTGTTTTGCCTGCCTGTGTGTCTGTGTACCATGAAGAGGCCAGAAGAGAGCACCTGATCCCCTGGGGTATGTGGTGCTGAGAACTAAACTTTGTTCTCTTGAAGAGCAGCCCATGCTCTTAGCCAACCATCTCTCTGCTCTTTTTAAAGAAAGAAATCCACGTAGGTCATGGTGGCACACACCTATAACCCTAGTACTTAGGTGGTTGAGGCAGGAACATTAAAACAGTTCATCATCCTCAGCTGTGCAGTGAGTTAGAGACACCATAGGCCTCTCAAAGAATACAGTTTTTATACTAAATTAAGCCATAGTCTGTACTCTCCAACTTATCTGATGAAGTAAGAATAAAAACAGTTGTAATAAAAGAAAAATCTAGATTACCATTCCTCATGAATATAGAAAGAAAAATTAAACTTAAAGCTAAATCAGGTACAATTCAGCATATGCCTAAAAAATGACATACTATGATGACTGTTATCCCAAGAATATAAAGCCAATTAAATGTTAGGAAATATGCAATGCAATTAATTTTTTTAAAATCTAAGCTTGCCAGGTGGAGGTGGCACACACCTTTAATCCCAGCACTCAGGAGGCAGAGGCAGGAGAATCTCCGTGAGTTTGAGGACAGCCTGGACTACAGAGCAAGTTCCAGGACAGTCAGGGGTGCACAGAGAAACTCTTTTTCAAAAAACAAAAACAAAACAAACAAAAATCTATGTTAGTGCACTTGAACTACATATTTTCTTCAGTGAAAAAAGCAAGATAGATATGAAGTACAAAAAAGATGATCCTTTGTAAAGGGTGACAGTGGCAAAATACAGGTATTTAAAAATGATATATCTGTATCCATGAAGGTTTATATGTGATTTTATATTCAAGGGGAAAGTATGGGAGAGTGTGCATCCATGGTGGGATGTAGCTGATGCAGTAAGTAATGCGGAGTTAGGGAGAAGGAAAAGGAAAGGTCAAAAGGAAAATACAAAAATGACTGAAGTAAGTATAGTACCTCAAATATGTATGTAAATACACTGGGGCAGAGGCAGGAGGGAAAGAAGCTGGAGCTCTACTTTGTAGGAGTGCTTGTGGTATGCTGGTAAGTGAAAAGGGCTTACTGCATGATGTATATAATTCTACTTTAAGAAAAAGCTTGATCTCAGAATGTAGCTCAGAGACAGAATATTTGCAGTTCCTGGATTCAGCCCCTAGCACTATAAAAAAAACACATTTAAAACCCTGTATGTGTATATGTATACATATATGTTGTATGATCAAAACAATATACAAGGATATACAATCAGCTGGTAACAGTGGTTACCTTGGTAGGGAATATAAATATATTGTTTGACTTACAATTTTTTTTAGTTTTTATTTTTATTGTATGTATGGGTGTTTTGCCTGCATGTGTCTAAACATCACAGATGTTCCTGGTGCTCATGGAGGTCAGAAGGCATTAAATCCACAGATGGCTGTGAGCCACCATGTAGGTGCTGGAAATCAAACTGGAGATCTAATGATACAATTTACTAAAATCAAAGTATTCCAGGCAGAGGGACCAGTAAGTCTAAGTATCCTAAGACAGGACATGTGCTTGGAATATAACAGTAAATTTTTATTTTCAAACATATATTTAATAATACTCAAACATATATTTATTAATACTTAACAATTACCTAATATTTACCTACAAAGTTTCTAAATCCTAAAGCCCAAACCCTAACTCTAAAACACAATCTAAAACATCCTAATGCCTATAAAACACTTAACACTAACCTAAAGTTTCTTAAAAGCATATTTTCTCAGATTAATTCTCTGGACATGAATCCGTACGGGTGGTTGATTTCTGCCAAGTCTTTCAGTCTTACAGTCTGTGAGTCTTATTCATCAGATCTTAAAATCAGTCTGTGTTACCGAAATTTTAAAATTATTATTTATTAACTATCAATATTCATTTATAACAAAT
>CAJQZJ010000817.1:1415745-1447905 GCA_907164525.1 Lophiomys imhausi | reverse complement strand
AGAAGAGCTTTTGCGAGTTGCGTCATTCCTTGCTGGACAAGGGGGGATGCGACAAGAGCGTAGTTAGTTGTCCTTACCCACTGAAACCAGGTGGCTGAAATTCTCCATCACTTCTTTATATAAATTCATCTGAGTGGAGTCCAGGTGTCCCCATGCCTTCTGAGAGAAGCAGATGGACACATCCCTGAAACAACAGACAGGCTTTCACAGTGGGAAGGAGAGAAGGTGGAATAGAAGAATCTGCAAGAAGGCCTAAGCAAGTTAAGGGCTGGAATATTATTTCCTAGAGGACATTCTGTCTGTGAGCAAGGGGATGTATCTATGTCTAGGCAACAGAGTGCGCTTTGCCAATGATATGAAATGGGAAGTATCCAGCTCAGTGAGTTGCTTCTCCTTTCTTACTTTCCCATTAAGCCTCAAGAGAGAGAAAATCTGATAATGGGCTTCAAAAATATAGTGTATTTTCAGTAAAGCTTTAGAATGTAAGGGGGAAACAAATCTAAAAGCTTCAAAGAAGAAACACAAGCTATATAGAAGCTTTCAAGAACCCAAGTGGCAATGGACTTCCTTTCTTCATAGCAGCAAATGAACTCAAAAGAAAATCAATCTTTTACTGTTATTATAAAGGGAAATTAATTCTGGCTCATAACTCTTCAGTTGGTCAAATTACTTGGTTACTGTGGAGATTAAATTAAGAATACCTGAGGGTTGGAGAGATTAGTGGTTAAGAGGACTTACTGCTCTTGTAGAGGTTTGGTTTCCAGCACTTACATGGTAGCTCAAAACTGTCTATAACTCCATTTTCAGGGGTCTGATGCCCTCTTCTCGTCTCACCAGGTACCAGGCACACACATGGTTGTAGGGGTTTATAGATTAATATAAATTAGATTTAATAAATATCTAGGGGTTTCTGATAGTCTCTTAATCCGGGGCATGAAGATCAATTTCGCTGTGAGCAATTAGCTTATCAGCTTATGGATGAAGTCAGGTGAAACAAGGGGAGTCTCTATGGACTGAAAAACAAGGTTGAAGCCAGGTGAAACAAGGAAAGACTTTATGACCTGGCATTGTTTTCAGCTGCTAAGTGGGCAGAGCCCAAATTAAGCTGAAGCAGGTGGAACAAGGAGCGATCCTATTTAAGGACAAGTTGATGAGCCCGGAGAGGTCATGCTAAAGGCCCCAGTACTAGAGAGCTCCGAAGTCCTGCTGGAGAAAGTGCTGGTGAACTGATGGCCGGATTTCCCTGAGGCAGAAAGAAGCTGGTGAGCAGAAAAAGCCTCAGCAAGACACCAAAAGGCCAAGGACTAAACCCTGTGGCTCAGCTTTTGTCTAGAGGGGTTTGACCTGTCCAAACAGTGGCCTGAATGGAACTGTGGCGAGCTTTAAAGACTGAGGCAGAGCGGCAGAGTTGCTGATATGAAGGAAGTAAGTTGGCCTACAGATGCTGAGGTCTCCCAGAGAGAAGAAAGCCTCAAGCCTTATTTAAGGTGAGACTTCGATAGCCAATTTACCCTGATGAACCTGCGTCTGAGATATTCCAGAATAAAGACTGCTAAGTGCATTAAAGAGTCTACCCCAGAGACTGTGTTCCTGATGACTGAGGACCTGCCCCAGAGACTGTATCCTTATGAAAATAGTTGTAATAGTTATCAATAGGTTTAGTGGTTAGGTCTTAGGGTTGTAGGAATTCTTAGGGGTTGTAGGAATTTGTAGGAATAGTAATTAAGTAAGTGTATTATAAGTGAATATAGTTACTAATAAATAAGTGGTTAATAATTAAAAAGTACGGTTTCACATGGTAAATATACATATAAGCAGGCAAAACATTTATACACATAAATCTTTTTTTAAGATAATTCTGCGTGGAATTATAAAATTATATCTAAATAATTTTTAGGGGGAAGTTATTAGACTATCTTCCACCAAAAGAAGAAATAATAAAAAATATATTTGGAAATAGGAATGGTGAACAAAGTCTGAGCACAGTTGTGAAAGGTAAGTCTCAGGACCACATCTGGTAGTAGACCAGGAAAACATCCAGGGATAAAAGGAACAACTACAAGGAAGATCTCCAGATGTTTGGTGATGTGGGAAATAGTGTTCATAGGCCTGCCATTCTCATAGATCTTTTAACACATCTTAAATTCATGGAGGCCAGAGGATACATTATGTAGGTTCTAAGGGATGGATGTGCAGTTGCCAGGCTTGGTTGGAAGAGCCTTTACCCACTAAAGCCTTTCACTGGCCATCTCCACAATGTCTTAAATTTCTAAAATCCAAAATTAATCAAACATTAATTTAAACTATTCCTTTGTTTAACATTGTAGTTCTTTTTACAATTGTTATATGAATTATTTAAATTCTTAAATTTTATAATCTTATAGTGGCAGAAATTTCTACAATATAGATATTAATGAATAACCCTTTCATGTTAGGCATTTTGCCAGGCAAAATCCTTAACAATCTTTCAGATACCCTTCCCCATACTTTGACTACTTCATCTCTTCCATTTTGCTGTCCCATTATTGTAGCTTTCATAATAAAACTTCATAACAAGTATGGTCAACAAGAAAATATTCTGAGAAACATGTTTCTAGGTGGTTTCACTGTACAATATAATTGAGTATACTTCCATAAACCTGGGTGGTTTACCTATTGTGCACTTAGCTGTATGGTATAGCTTACTGTTCCTAGGCGACAAACATATACTGTATGTTACTATGCTGAAAACTATAGGCGATTTCAACACAATAGTCCCTGTTGGTAAACATACAGGAAAAATCCTAGGCAACTGGATTTTTTTCAGCTTCATTTAAATTTTATGGGACCAACTCTGTACATGAGGCTTGCCAATGGCCACGACTCTGTTATGTGGTGCACTTCTGCATAGTCCTTCCATGTGAGTTGTTCCAGTCAATTATGTAATCCACAAGTGAGAAGCCCTCAATTTGTGGCTGGCTGAGAAGTGTAGTGCTTTGAAGACACCAAACTTGTGTTTGCTGTTTGAAGTTAGAGCAGTGTTATGGAACAGAGGTTCTTAACCAGTGGGTCTGTATTAACTCAGGATGGAATTGAACTGCAGGACATCTACATGGTATCCAAGGATTGGCTATCATTTTTGAAGAGGACACAGTCCCATCCCACAGGAGTAATGAAGTTACTTCTCCTTTGGTGTAGGTGGAGCAAGGAGCTCTTTGTGCTCACAGCACACACTATGGGAACCTAGAATATTAAGTACACAGGGTTGTTCCTTCAAGGGAAGGAATACAAAACCTGTTTTCTACCCAGAGGGCTGGAGTGGATGCGCTTTCTAGCCTGGTAATCCTTTTGAAATCTGTTTGGCCAAAGACATTTCCAGACCCTTCTCTAAAATTTGTTTTTCCCAGTCAATCTATACACCCTATCTTTATGGAAAGTGTCACAGGGACTTTACAAAAAGTTTGATGCAGTCACATCTGATCTGTATTTAACTTACTTTGTTCTACAAAGAGATTTAGGTATGTTTTGTTATACATGGGATTGAGTTAGTCATCAAAAGAATAGTTTTAACCAGATTGTGCTGTGTTAATATGCATCTAAAATAAACGACCAGAGTCAGACTCCCGAAGTTTGAACCAACACTGGCTACTGAGCCTTGTGGCACTGAACTGCCTTCTTGCCTCCCATGACTCATCTCTCTGCTGCCCAAAAAGGCCACAGAGACCCCTGGACAGGGGCAGTCTAAAGAGATAGTAACTGGGGATTTTTCTGTGCCAACAGTAGGCACCCATCCATCAAACTACAGAAAATAAAAGACAGTTCTTAAGACAGTTAGAGGAATACAAGGCAGACTACGTTCTGAAGGAGAAGAGCTAAAGTAACCAAGACTGGCATAGAACATACAAATAAGTCAATGGAAACCTTTTGTTTCTTCAGTTTGTCAGTGTTGGAGTTCAAACTCAGAGCCTTGGGTGTGCTAGGTAAGCCCTTCATTCCTGAGCTCCATCCCCAGTGCTGAGATCAATGAAATAGAATAACAAGCTCTGAATTATACTCATGCATATAGAGATACTAGATATATTTGCAGATTAATGAGACCCCAAAGGTTTTCATAATACCTGATTTGAGAAAGGGAGAATTAATAAGGTTGGGGGACCTAACCCTTACTTTATAGCATATACAAAAGCCAGGTATAAGTGATCATCTAGTGAGAAGTTGAAACTCATAGCTTTGGGAATCAATAGACAATAGCTGCATGACCTTGGGATACAGAGGCATGGTAGGGTTAGTGAAGCTAATGTAGCATCTAGCAGCATAAGAATTTTGGATTAGCAGAAGCTTGGCGTCTCAGGTAAAAGACATGGACAGAACCAATTACAGCTGGACATATTTGCCATTGAAGAGCCGACCCCACCTTCCTCCTCATCTTCCTCCGCCAACACATGCTGAGAGACCAAGTGCTGCAGTACATCACCATTTTGCCCTGACCTGCTGGGAGTCAACGCTAGTGGAGAAAGTAAAAGCTCCAGAAAGCTGGAAGGGAGAAACATCTCCCTTTGAACACCAGTGCATCGGAATAGTGAGCAGAACTGCAAGTCAATTTGGATAAATTTTTAATCTTGTAAATAATTGGGCCCTAGGACCACAGAGGCAACTCATGGCTGATTAAAAGACCGCACTATATCAATGGTCGGAATAACATTTGACGAATAAGATTCGCAGACTTTAAGATTGAAAGACTTGTTGGAAACCAGCCATCCATACGAATCCACGCCGAGAATTAACCTGAGAGAATTAATGTAGGGGGTCAGATAAATTAGATTTGGAAAATATATAGGGGTTTCTGATACTGTCTCTTAATTTGGGGCATGAAGAGCATTATCAGCATGTGGACTAAAAACAGGAAACAAACAGGAGACTTAATAGACTGAAAAACAAGGTTGAAGTCAGGAAAACAAGAAAGACTTAATGGACTTGAAGAAACAAAGTATATGGCCTGACATTGTTTTCAGCTGCTAAGTGGGCGGAGCCCAAATTAAGCTGAAACAGAGTTCCTCCTATTTAAGGACAGTGCATGGAGCCCCATAAAGAAGAAGAGACCCCTGATGCTAGAGAGCTCCCAGAGTCCTGCTGAAAAAAGTGCTGGACATCATTTGATGGCCAGATCTCCCTGAAGCAGAAAGAAGCTGGTGAGCAAAGAAAGCCTGAGCAAGACACCAAAAGGCCAAGGACTAAACCCTGTGGCTCAGCTTTTGCCTAGAGGGGTTTGATCTGTCCGAACAGTGGCCTAAAGGAAACTGTGCCTGGCTTTAAGGACTGAGGCAGAGCAACTGAGTTCCTGATTCAAAAGAAGTAAGTTGGCCTGCAAGACAGCTGGGGTCTCCCACAGAGAAGAAAGCATGAAGCCTTATTTAAGGTGAGACTGCAATAACCAACTTACCCTGACGAACCTGCATCTGAGAGATCCAGAAAAAGGACTGCTAAGTGTGTTAAAGAATCTACAACAAAGACTGTGTTCCTGACGACTGAGGACCTGCCCCAGAGACTGTATCCTTCTAAAAGGTTAGAAAAATAATTATCAATAGGTTTAGTGGATGGGTTACAGGGGTTGTAGGAATTTATAGGATTAATAGTTAAGAAATTGTTGGTGTTTGTTATAAGTGAATTCAGTAATAAATAAATAAGTGATAAATAATAATTTAAAAGTTCGGTTACAAATTAATATCCTTTTAAAAAATTTAAGTACTGTTAAGTGTTTGTTTTTTATAGACATTAGAGTATTTTAGGTATTAAGATATTCTTAGTTAGATGACAGGTTTTAGAATTACGGTTTGCATTTGAGGATTTAGGAACTTTATAGGTAATTGTTAAGTATTAATAAATACATGTGTAATTAAAAAATTTCTGTTATACAGAGGTCTTCTTTTAAAATTTTTAAATTTTTTAATTTAAAAAATTTTTTAAATATGTAGATTTTAAATTGTGTATGAAACATAAAAATATTTTGCCTCTATGTCCATGCACATGCCTGGTGCCTGCCAGAGTCAGAAGAGGGTGCCCTGGGACTGGAGTTGTTACACACAGTTGTGAACCACTAGGTGGGGCTGGGAATCAAACCCAGGTCCTCTGAAAGAACAACAAGTGTTCTTAACACATGAGCCATCTCATCAGCCTCTTGACAGCCCTTTAAATAAATATTTAAAGCTTGACATAAGTGATCTGAAGAAAAGTATAAACTGTAGCTCTTTCATGCGAAGAAATATGTGTGTTTTTAAAAAATGGAACTCAGCAAAACCATTTGTTGTGCAATATATATATATATATATGATAATTGTGACACGCCAGATCTTTCTGGGCCAGGCCAGAGACCATTACCGGTCTTATTTCCGTTATCCATCATGCGTAGGAACGGCATCCTGCCCAATTTGAGTGTCTAGATCTCACCTCAGAGAGTGTTCCCAGGGACAGAGTTCTGAAATCACCACCACACAGGTGACAGGAGTCCCACGATAACACGCAAGATGCCACATACATGCAGGCCCGGTCTTAAGTAAGCCACAACTCCACAATGACCAGACATCTCATTCTGTGAGAGCGGACCCTCACAGAAAGCCCAACAGAATGCATTACAAACGACCCACAAAAAAACATTCAGAGCCCTGTGCCCGCACAGTCCCAAGGCTCCAGCTCCCAGGGTCCTCCCCTGTCCTCGCCTGACGCCCTTCCAGTCGTCCTAGGTGGCAACCTGGAGCAACCTGAACAGCAATCCTACCGTACTCTCTAGGATCTCTTTACTTCACTGATCTAACGGTCCCGCCAGGCCAGTAGAAACGCTCCAATTCCGGCGAGAGGCGTGACGGGCCGCTTGGCTTTCTGGGAAATGTAGTCCACAAAGGGACAGCCACCGACGACTCCAGCGCCTCCTCTGGCTGTTCCCGGAAAGATGTCCCCGCAGCTGCTCACGTCCGGCACAACTTCGCAGCCAGCGTCACCATATCGCGGCGCTAAAGGGGCCCAGCCACCCTGGCGCCCTCGGCCCGCTCTCGGGTCCCCGCACAGGAAACGCAAGCCGAGCTCTGACCGGAAGTTGGATCGGGGCGCGAGTCCTTCTGGGAGCGCTTGTGGTTGGGTACTTAACGGACGCGCGCTGCTCGCGTGAGTGCTCGGACGTGTTCGCGGGTCGCCTGCAGGTAGTGTGTCTGAGATTGCGTTTCCGGGGTTTGGGGCTGGTGGCGTTGCCGAGAACCCTCCTCGGGAAGTGGGGGAGAGGCCCGAGTGGTCCGGTTTGCGCCGGCCGTGGGCTGCGTACTGGGCGTGGGCTCTCGGGGGGGCTCGGAGTAGCAGCCATGCGGAGTGCTCTCGCCCAGAGGACGTTCCTTGCGAGTCTTCTGAACTGCGACCGAAAAAAACTGCTGAGAGTTAATGTGTGTGTAAAGTCTGAAGATTTTGAAGGGTGTGAGTTGGAGGACTTGTGTCATTGTGATGTTTGCTGGTGTGTGGTTGAGTAAGGGTGCGGTGAGTATGAGGGTGGCGTGGGTGTGTAATTGAACCTCGTAGTGGTTCTTGGCTTTCTTGGGTGTGTAGCTTTTGGCACAACTAGTAACTAACAGAAAAAAAAAATCTGTATTTTCTAATGATTTCTCCTCTGTTCACCGGCCCCGCCGCCTTGGTGTCTTTTACCCCTTCCCAACAGTTTCTTCTCTGACTTTTCAGTTTTTCTTTTTATAGCTTTCTAAGTTCATTATCGCCTAATGGCTTGCTTGGCTTATTTTATTTATTATTTTTATCTATGTCTATCATCTATTTTTGCTGTGTTGGAGTTAAGCGCTTCAATCATGCCAGGCAAAAACTCTACCAATGAGCTACATGCACAGCCCTGAAATTCGTTTGATAATGGCTGAGAAAAGTATCCTTAAGCTCAGTAGCAAACAACTGTCGGGATTCATTTTCCAATTCACGTTGTTAGCAGGCTCACTGTGTTTAGCTGATCCAGGCTGCATTTGGTTGAATCACAGAGCAGTAGGATGAATTCAGGTCTACCCTCCAGTTGTCTTTTCTGGGGCTCAGATTAAAAACTGGTTCCGAAGACATTTTTATTTTCACGGTGGATTACCGGAGCTCAAGGGAGATCGTGCAAAGGCTCTAAAAACTTCTGCTTCCAAATGTGTCCATATTTAGCCAAAGAAAAGTTCTGTGGGTAAGCTTGTAATCCATTGCATTTACAGTTTGAAGACAAGGCAGTGTTACAGAAGTAACTATTTGCCACACTGAGAAACATCCATCGTAATTCTGGCGGGTGGAGGGAGAGCCTTTTAGTGCAAGTGTCCTTGTTTGATAACACTGCTCTCTATTTCTTAAATTGCATTAGTGGGGAATTTTACATTCCAAATCCTTTGCCTTCATATTTCAGGTTTCTCATGAGAAGTGTATCAGCTGAGTTTTTTAGCTCATTTATCCGGCTTGATTAATAGGTGAGTTTAAGTCTGTTGTATTTATCATATTACTGAAAAAAAGTCTTTTTATTGTTCACATACACCTTGTCCCTATTTTTTTCCTCAATGACTTGGTTTCTTTTCTTGTCTGTTCGACAACTTAACAAAACCCAGACTTAAATAAGACATTTAAATACTTGAACTCCAAGCTAGGTAGCCACCTCTTTCTGTTATTCTTGGGTAATACATTACATTACCCAGGAAGAGTTCACATTGAAGGCTGCTTAAGGCTAATCCAAGGGTACAGTGTGAGAAAAACAACAAAAAGACCCCCCAAAATTGGGGGGTCGGGGAGTATCCCAGATCAGCAGATATATTTCATTTGTTCTATGTGAATATGTATGTTTTTTAAATTGTGGTATATGTGTGTGTGTATATATATATATATATATAATGTACATAAATAAAATTGTAGTAAATATACACTATAAAACTCACTATATTAATATGTAACCGTATATTTCAGTGACATAGGGTACATTTGCGTGTTATGTTTTCACCACCACTCACTGCCTACAGCCGTGCTTTCATATTAGAAAACAAAAACTTGATATTCTCTGAACAGTAATTCCTGTTTCCTTGTTCCACCCAGTTCCAGCAACTACAGTTCTTTCTGTGTCTGAATTTGAGAATTCTAAGTATTTAATGTAAGAAGACTTGTACTGTAGCTGTCCTTTTGTAACTGATTTAATTTAGCATAGTCTTCAATATTCGTCTGGATCAGTAGTGTCAGAAATCTTTTCTAAGCCTAAATCATATGTTGTGCATGAATAAATATTCTGAGTCTCTTCATGAATCCTTGAACACATGTATCCATCTACTTCTTGGCTGTTGCAGATGGCGCTGCCACAAACACAAGGGTACAGAGAATTTGAGTCCTTGTTTTCAGTCACTTTGAGTATTATACATATGAGGAGGCCTGCTTGATTTTATTGGTTACTCTATTTTTCGTTTTTCCAACTGTCATACTTGTAATAGCGGCATATCTTGTTTATTGAGCATCTATCATTGGCAAAATTAGACAGAATTCCTTTTTTCATGAAGACAGTAGGTGGATATATATAAATTATATAGAGAGAATATAAATTATGCTGCTTTTTAGAATTGACGAGTTGTAGAATAAAAAGTAAATGTGAAGGGGGTGGGTGGCACATACCTGTAATCCTGTACTGGGCCAGAGTCAGGGTGATAATAAGTTCAAGGCCAGCCTGGTTTACAGTAAGACCTTGATTTTAAAAACTTAAGTAATGGGCTGGGGGTGGTGGCACACCTCTTTAATCCCAGCGCTTGGGAGGAAGAGGCAGGTGGATCTCTGTGTGTTGGAGGCCAGCCTGGTCAGGACAGCCAGAGCTGTTACACAGAGAAACCCTCTTTGTCTTGAAAAACCAAAAAAACATAAGTAATGTGAAGGGTATTAGGAATGTATCTCAAGCATAATACCAGGATATAAGTAAAACAATTTTTTTCTGTGTTATTAGTTTTAACATGCAGAACAAAGATTCATTCACCTTTTTTCTACATTTTTTTCTCTTTAACTATAAAGGCTGATAGATGGTAAACTAGTATATTTTAGTAGCATTTATATCTATTATCATGTGACCATATTATAATTTTTATTTCCAATGAAAAGTCATGGAATTCTAAATAACAGACTTCCAAGGCAATTCAGACCGAGAATGGTAATATGTGGATTTTTAATGCAACTCCCTTTACTCCAACATGGGATTTCTGTGACTTTTCCAAACCCTTGATTATCATATGTGCTTGCACAGTACACACATGTCACAGCAGTGTGGAGGGTTCAGGGGTAGAGCTCCGGTCAAGCCCAGCAGTAAGGCCTGTTACCCAGCGCCGCATCTCGCCGGCCCCTGAGTTGTTTGTTTGATTCAAGGTCCGTCTCTGCAGTGAGGCTACACTCGTGTACTCAAAGTCTAGACTGTTGATGTCTCTGTTGAGTACTTAATGTAGCCTGAGGTGCTGAGTCTAGTTTAATCCCTGAGCTTGCCTGGTGTTTTGTTTTGTTTTAGGTTTTTCAAGACAGGGTTTCCCTTTGTATCCTTGACTGTCCTGGACTTCCTTTGTAGATCAGGCTGGCCTTGAACTCACAGAGATCCACCTGCCTCTGCCTTCCAAGTGCTGGGATTAAAGGTGTGTGCCATCATGCCTGGCTCCTGGTTTTTACATCCAGTATCTCTGGCCAGTGATTCCAGAGAGTAACTTTACAAACAAGGAAATAAGTGTCGGGGCAGTGTCAGTTTTCTCTCAGTACATGTGACATCGCCCAAAATAACAGTAATCTAGCAGAAGATACTGACCTCTGGGGGCTGTCTCAGGCTGGCTATGACAAAGAACCTGTGAGAATTCATGAGACAAATTGTATCCCTGCTCTAAGCCCACAGGCCCTGCCTCAACACCAAGACAGATTTGTGGTATGAGTATAAGAGGCCTGTGAACAGATGTCTGTCATGGAAGGAGACCTTCTGACCTGAGACCTACTCCAGAAGCTGGAGCATCCTGGGAAAGGGTGGACTCTGGACCTGGGGGCTGTCTTGACCAGTCTTCTCGAGACGGCAGGATCTAAATGAGATCTCAGCCTTGAAATAGCAGCAGCAGCTGTGCAGCATGGAGCAATTGAGCCAGACGGTGGGAGGAAGAGGTGAGGGGGGCAGACAAGAGCAGAGTGGGTTGGTGGGACAGCGTGCAGATCTGAAGCTACTTTCATGGACATTCGTGTGGGCTTTACTGATTATACAGGATAGACATGCTTTGTTTTGTTAACTTGACTGATTTTTACTCTTACATATTTTGTGTGTTTGTGTCTCTGCCTGTGCATGCGTATAGGCCAGAGGACAACTTGGAGGTAGTGATTCGGTCCTAGGGATGGAACTCAGGCTGTCAGGCTTGGAGGTACCTTCACCTGGCTCCATCCTTTTCTTAGAGGGTATATCTTAGTATATTTTAAATGTGGTGGTATAAACTAGAAATAGACATTTCCTGTTTCATCCCTTCTCATTCCTGTTCCTATTTCCCAGCAACAGCTACTTCCAACATTTTTATCTGGGTATTTCATTACCATTTTTCTGAATAAAAACTATAATTTTTGAATTCTCAAATTTTTACATTTCCTATAATTCACATCAGGACTTTCTTCTTGCTTAAAGAAATACTTTATTTTGTATGACTATGTAGCCAGTAGGTTTATTGGACAACTTACTAACCCCCCTGAAAATGTCAGCAGATGGAATGTGGTAAGTTTCATTCTCCACATACACTTCAGGATCTCTGGAGATGGGTGCGGTAGTTAACATTCCTCACAGTGTTGAGGATCAGGTTTCTAGGGGATCTTAGACCATCTGCTCCTAAAGCTCTCCACATTCCTTTGTCTGGAACTCTGAGCAAATCCGTTTTGCTTCTCTTTCCTCAGCTTGGTGTTCTCAGGACTCTATGCTTCGCCAGGAAGAAGAGGACACAGCCAGGCCTTCTGTACGTCCTAAACGCAATTCCCCTGCATTGTTTGCAGCACAGTTGTTGTGGATTACTGTAATCTACTGCTAAACTGGGGGAAAAAAATGAATGAAAGCAAGTGAAGAAAAATGCAGATTAAAAAATGAGAGCCAGGGGAAGGAAAGTACATCTGGGAAGAACTGAGTGTGTGCAGAATTACTCAGGTTGGGTTCAAAGTCGAATGTGATCTACAGAGTCAAGGCAAACAGACATTAAATCCATTGCTTAGTTTGTAGTTTCTGAGGAAAAAAAACTGTTTAAGGAAAGCAAACTCTTTGTTGACACTGAAACCAAAAAATAAATAGTTCTATGTTTTTGTTATTTAAAGCTCAATTTTTACAAGTCCTTCTTAACCAGAGAAAAATTATATAGAAGAGTAAGCGGAACATGCATATATCTTTGGAATAATCCTACTCATAGGTTTGTTTTGTGTTTTTCTGTGTAAGCGTTTGATAGGAAGTTGAACTAAATTATATGAATATTCTGTGCCATCCTTGTAGTTCTGGTTTGTAGCCTTCCAACTTTTTTTTTAATGGTCTTAGGAGATGCAGACTCCTGTTTGTTTGTTTTTAAGATTTATTTATTTGTACAGTGTTCTGTCTGTATGTATGCCTGCAGGCCAGAAGAGGACACTAGGTCTCATTATAGATGGTTATGAGCCACCATGTGGTTGCTGGGAATTGAACTCAGAACCTCTGGAGGAGCAGTCAGCGCTCTCAACCTCTGAGCTATCTTTCCAGCACCTCTTGTTTGTTTTTTGAGATAAGGTTTCACTATGTAACCTGGGTTTGTCTGGAGCTTGCTCTGTAGACCAGGCTGGGGTCAGACTCACAGCTCCTCCTGCCTCTGCTTCTGAGTGCTGGGATTAAAGCACATGTCACTATACCTTGCTTGTATTCTCCTTTTTTTTTTCTTTATTTTTTAGTTTTTCAAGACAGGGTTTCTGTATGTAGCCCTGGCTACTCTAGAACTCAGTCTGTAGACCAGGCTGGCCTTGAACTCACACAGACCCACCTCCTCTGCCTCCCAAGTGTTGGGATTAAAGATATGAGCCACCATGTCCAGTCATTATAGACAGTTTCTAACTGCCATGTGGGTGCTGGGATTTGAACCTGGGGCCTTTGGAAGAGCAGCCGGTGCTCTTTAACTGCTGAGCCATCTCTGCAGCCCTAGTATTCTCTTTTTTAAAACAATGTTTATTGCATTTTCTGTACTTGGGGAGGCAACAGTGTGTATGCCACTCTGTAAGTGTGGAGGTCAGAGGACACCTTGTTGGAGTTCGTTCTCTCCTTCAGGCCCGGGGATTGAAGTCAGACCATCAGGGTTGGCTGCAAATGCTTTGCCCGCTGAGCCATCTCACTGGCTCAGTGCAGTCTTCTTATCTTACAGTGTTATCTATTTAATTCCATTCTTGACTTTTTCTGTTTCTACGTTTGAGCATTTTTCTCTTGACTGCCTTTTTCTTCAGCTCTCATGTCATTGAAGCAGACACACACTCTTTTTGCTATATAATCTAAGGCAATGATTCTCAACCTTCTTAATGCTTTGAACTTTTAATACAGTTCCCATGTTGGGATGACCCCCAACCATAAAACTTTTTGTTGCTACTTCATAACTGTAATTTTGCCACTGTTATGAATTTTAATGTAAATATCTGTGTTTTTCAGTAGTCTTAGGCAACCCTTGTAAAAGGATAGTTTGACTCCCAAAGGATTGCAACCCCCAAGTTGAGAACTACTGATTTAAAGGCTTATGAGGCTTTTTTTTTTCCTGCTGTTGGCATATTGTTTCTCTGGCCCTACAGACTTAAAGTTCAAATTTTGGCCAGTGACTATAAAGTGCATGACTATAGATGGAGAAGTCTTTTAATTTCTTTGTGCCTTCATTTCATCATCTAAAATGAGGATAATAATGGAACGCATTCCATAAGAATGTCAGGGCGTCGAGGCTCTTTGTGGCCAGCTATGTGGTCTTTCCTTCCTGAGCTGCTCTCTGGATGTGCCGCTTGTGTTCAGTTCTTCAGGGTAACCTAGAACATAGAGGAGAAGACTGCCTGGTTTGGGTTCATAAATGTACTTCTTCAGTAAGCCCCCACACCTATTGCAAGAAGACAAACTAGGGATATTTTTTATTGTGTGTGTGTGTGTGTGTGTGTGTGTGTGTGTGTGTGTATATATACATGTATTTACACACATATTTTAGAAACACTAATAATTCTCAGAAGTCACTAAGAAAATTAAAAATTAGATTAAAAAACACAAAGAATTAGAGAAATACAGGTGTCCAACAAATACTTAAAATTATGTTATGAAAAGGCAATTTAGTAGATACAGTTTTTAGGTATATTTCCAATTACTGAGCAATGACCAGTCCTAAACTTATTACAAAATCAGGAGGTAGATGTTGCCGTGGCAGCTCTTAACTGTGTATGAATATATTACATACCCATTAGAAGAATCCTCTACAGTGCTATGTATCATAGCTTTGTGGCAAATTATTTTGCTATAAACTGTGTTTTAACACATGTAACTATTATCAGTAGTCTGTGACATAGGTATTACTTTAATTTTATAGATAAGGAAAATGAAAAAAGAGGTTAAGAAGCTTATGTAATCAAATACCAGTGTGTAATAAACTCAGGATTCAAATCCACACAGTCTGACTGTAGTGCCCATGAGTAAAAAAAATGATCGTTTTTGCCAATGGCCTATCCCTACTGTTTGTCCTTTTTGCCTGTTTGCCTCAATGTGGGGTCTCACCATGTAGATCAGGCTGGCCTCGAACTCATAGAATCCACCTCCATTTGACTTCCAAGGGCTGATGAAAAACGTCCACCACCATCCCTGGCCATTTGTCCATTCATGTGTTAAGAAATAGTTCACAGCCGGGTGTGGTGGCCTTTAATCCCTGTACTTGGGAGTCAGAGGCAAGCAGATCTCTGAATATGAGCCCAGCCTGGTCTACAAAGTGAGTTCCAGGACATCCAGGGCTGTTACAGAGAAATCCTGTCTCAAACTCCCTTTTCCCCACTGCCAAAAAAAAAAGAAATTGATTACACATGTCCATACATATATATTTACTCACAATAAACAAAGTCAGTACCTTCTTTACTGGTGAAAACCAGACACATTTTCCCCTAAGGTCAGAGTCACAACCAAATTGCCCATGCTACTGCATTTATTTGCTGTCAGTTTTATATGCCTAGGCATATAGATAAGGGGGAAAAAAGTGAAAACTGGGAAGAAACATGATACTAAGATGACACAGGTGGTATGGAGGTGCACATCTTAAAAAATATTCACATATAGTCCCAGCACTTGGGAGGCAGGGCAACTGGATCTGCTGCATGATGTGGAAGAAAGTCTACATCGTATTTTCTGAGACCCAAAACAATAATGAATACTTTAAAATCTGTAGATATTTCTGTCAATTAACACTATTTTTAGAATTAGATATCTATTCAAACTAAGTCTAGAATATTTTTGAAAACTAAAAACATTCAGAGTAGCTAGAAATAGGAAATAACGTGTGGATTTGTGGGGGGGGGGGGGGGTTCAAGACAGGGTTCAAGACAGGTGTAGCCCTGGCTATCCTGGACTTACTTTGTAACCAGGCTGGCCTCGAACTCAAAGAGATCTGCCTGCCTCTGCCTCCCGAATGCTAGGATTAAAGGTGTGAGCTATCGTGCCCGGCTAATGTGAATGTTTTTTAAAGATTTTGATTTAATACTTATGAGAGCTTAATGAAAGAACTTCTATAAAATGGTGACGGCAGTGTAATACCGCAGAACTACCTTTATTTTTTCAATATAAATCTTATTTTTTGGGATTTGTGTATTAAAATGGAGAGGAAGGTGATGCTTTGTGACAGAGCCTGTGGTCCTCTTAAATGGAAGAAAGACTAAATGACTTCAACTCTTTCTCTCCAGTGCCCACACTCCGACCGTGTAGCCATGAGTAAAGAGGTGCACATTTTTGCCAGTGGCCTGTTCCTATCGTTTGTCCTTTTTATTTTTGCCTTAATGAGACTCTGTTTTATTAGGTTAAAGCTCCTGTTACTTGCTATTACTATGGATTTTTATGCATGTAATAAAGGAAGTTCACACATTAAGAAAACAGACTAAATTTTAAAGCACTGGTTGCACTGTTGCGCAGTGAGTGTGGGGTGCAGCTCGGGTGATAGAGTGCTCTCCAGCATGCACAGAGCCTGCATTGGAGCCATAGCACTGCTGCATGGACGGAGTGTTCAGGCACAAGTTTGTTCTCCAAGGAGGATCAGGGATTCATGGTCATCCTTGATGCAGAACAATTCTGAGGCCAACCCATCAATTTCCTTTATGTCTTCCTGACACTTTTCTTTATACTACAATTTTTATTTTGTTTTTATATGGGATTTACTAGAATTACTAGAGCCACTGGGAAAGAATGGTTTTGTTTAACACTTTTGTGTGTGTGTTTTACATTCTATTTCTAAAATCATCATTGAATTGAGAGCATCGCTACTTTACAGATAAGGAAATTGGGAGGCTCAGATTTGGTATTTGCCCAGGTTATACTATAAACTTTGAAGCCAGGATTTGGGTGTATTGTGTCAGAATCCCTGGCATCAGTATTAACCAGTAAGAACATCTAAGTCCAGCTTCATCTGGACATCTTACTGCCTTCAAATTGGGTGTCAGCCAGGAATGAGCCAGTTATCCTTACATGTTTTGTTGTTTTAAGTGACATAAACATTTATTGTCCTTCCTAGTTAACTTCTTGGGCAGCTCTGCTTTGGGGTTGGTGTGGGCTGTGCGGTGATTCAGGTCTGTTCTGACTTGTAAGATTTGGATGACAGGAGTCAGGCTCTTTGTTACATTGCTAGACTGCACAAGCCAGGTTAAAGAGCAGAGGCATGTCTGAGTATTTGCTCATCTGTGCGTGAACATTGGTTTTACCTCAGCAAACGGCTCAGACAAGTCCATACCAGCAGAGAGGACATTAGACACAAGCAGAGTGTGAAGGTATGTCAGGTGGTGAATTCATCACAGTAATATATGAAATTAGCTTTTGCAGTCCTCATGCATGCTAGGAAGGACTGTACCACTCCGCTGCATCCCAGCTCATGAGATTATTTCATATTGAGATTTAAAGAATCCTAAACATAGAGAATGTAATTTAATAACTTAAAAAAAGAACTTTGATGTATAAGTATTCACTCAGCATTTTTTTTTTTTTTTTTTTTTTTTTTGGTTTTTCAAGACAGGGTTTCTCTGTGTAGCCCTGGCTGTCCTGGACTCACTTTGTAGACCAGGCTGGCTTCGAACTCGCAAAGATCCGCCTGCCTCTGCCTCCCAAGTGCTGGGATTAAAGGCGTGCGCCACCACTGCCCGGCTTCACTCAGCATTTTTTATTGTATTCATGTCCATACCCATATTGGTAGAACATTTTTATTACCCTAAAAAGAAACCCTGTAACTGTTAACTCTTACTTCCCATTCCTCCCAACGTTCCATTGTTGGCAAGCATTAAGTACGCTTTCTGTGTCGAACTGTGTGCCTGTTACAACTTTTCATATAAATAGGATATGTAATACAGTGTTTGCAAGGTTCGTTTGTGTTGCAGCTTATGTCAGTATTTAATTTTGTGTGTATGTACATATTCATGGGGGTGTACTTGCATGTGTGTGCATGTGTCTATAGAGGCTAGAGGTGGACACCAGATGTCTTCCTAAGTTGCTCTCTACCATTTTTCTTTGGTTTGTTTTTTTGGGATTTTTTTTTCTTTTTGTTTGTTTTTTGAGACAGCATCTCATGTGTTCATGGCTGGCCTGAAACTCTTTGTAGGCTAGGGTGCCCTTAAACTCACAGAATACACCTGCCTCTTCCAAGTGCTGGGATTAAAGGGCTGCACCTCCGTGGTCAGCATCTCACCTTATTTTTGAGACAGTGTTTCTCACTAACACTGGAACTCTCCAATTTAACTAGACTGCCTGGCCAGCAAGCCCCAGGGATTCTTTCATCTCTGCTTCCCTAATTCTAGGATTACTAGTGTGGGCTGTTCCTGAGTTTACATGGGCGCTGGGCATCCAAACTCAGTTTCTCATGCTTGCCACCTGAGCCTTTTTTCAAGTCCTAATTAATAGGTAATAGGAGATGGCTCACTGGATAAAGCGCTTGCCATGCACATGTGAAGACTAGTTAGTGTTCAGATCCCTAAAACTCATGTAAATGCTAGACAGGCATGGTGGGTACCCATAATTCCAAACATTCAGGGAGCAGAGACCAGACATCTTAGGTTGGCTAGCTAGACTAGCTGACATCAGTGAGCTGTGCATTCAACTAGAGACTCTGCCTAAATAAATAAAATGGAAAGCAGTTGAGAAGACACCAGATGTCACCTTTGACCTCTATATGCATACACACGTCTGTCCACATATGAACACATACATACCACACACATAAACCATGCCTACTAAAATCCTGATGTATATGTGTATGTATACATATAGTACATATATACTGTGTGTATATACACATGTAGTATGTTGACTAATAGACGTTTGAGTCATTTCCATCTTTGTTTTAGAGATAAGGTCTCTGTAGCCCACACTGGGCTTATTAACTCAGACTCTCTGCTCAGCCTTGTAAGTGCTGGGATAGTAGGCACAGTTTTGACTGCTTTCACATTTTGACTGTTATGCATAATCCTGCTAAGAACATTTGAGTACACGTTTCTACATGAATATATTCCAGTTTTCTCGTGTGTGTGTGTGTCTAGGAATGGAATTCCTGAGTCATGTATATTTACACTCTTAAAGAATCATTTCTTTTATTATTCAAAAATACTTGGACCATTTTACATTCTCCCTGCAGTACTTGAGGGAGGTAGTTTCTATGTATGTTCATCAACTCTTGTTTGTTCTTTGATTGTAACCATCCTGCAGTATATGAATGTCCCATTTAGAGCCATTGCCCACATTTAGATTGGTTTGTCTTTTGGGGGGGTAGGGCATTGAGACAGGGTCCTATTATAGTCTATTAGGATCTCTGTTATAGCCCTGGCTGTCCTGGAACTCAATATGTAGACCAGGTTGACCTCGAACTCAGAGATCCACCTGCCTCAGCTTCAAAAGTGCTGGGATTAAAGGCAAGTTATTTTTCCCTTTTTTAGATTACATTTATTTTGTGGTGATACATGCTTTTAATCCTCGTTACTCAGGAGGCAGAGATAGGCAGATCTCTGAGAGTTCAAGTCCAGCTTGATCTGTGTTACATAGTGACATCCTGTCTCAAACAACAAAAATTACATGTGTTCATTGGGGTTTGGAGGAGGCATGTGGCAGGACTTAGGTGTGGAAGTCAGAGGCAGCTTGCTGGAGTCAGTTCTTTCCTTCCACCTTGTGGGTCCTGGGGATTTAACTAGGTTGTTAGTCTTGGTTGCAAGTGCCCTTCTCTACTGAGCTATCTTGCTGGCCCCATTTATTGTTTGTTTGTTTATTATAATTCTTAATTTACTATGTAGGGGGTAGGTAGATGAATGTGTACATGCCACAGGGTAGGGTGCGTGAAGAGATAACAGGACAACTTTAGGAGTTGGTTCTTGGCTTTCTCATGCTGCGTCAGGGTCTGTGATTTCTGCTGCAAGAACAGCAGCCCCCCCCCCCCCCAGATTCCCCTATGTCTGCCTCCCATCTCACCATAGGAGTGCTGGATTACAGGGGTATATCACCACATCCAGCTTTTTATATGGGTTCCAGAAATTAGCTGGATTTAATCCCAGCACTCAGGAGAAATCAAACTCGGGTTATCAGGCTTGCTTAGCCATCTCTCTCCATTCCTTAATAGTTTTGTCTTTTTATTAAATTTGTAAGAGTCCTTTTTTAAATATTCTGTCCAAGAAAATATTGCCTAGTCCAATCTCTTGGTTTCTCTAGACTGCAATGGATGAAGAATTGTCTTGGGTCACACATTAGACACACAAACACTAATGAAAGCTCATAAATTAAAAAGTGTGTGGGGCTGATGAAATGGCTCGGCAGGTGGACCTGCTTGCTGTGGTCACTGAGGCTAGGGGATGACTCAGTTGGTAGAATGCTCTTTTGGCATGCGCAAGGTTGACAACCTGGGGGAGTCATTCCTTCAGTCCCATTATGTGTGTCTCAGGGAAGAAACCCAGGCTGTCAACCTTGCGCATGCCAAAAGAAATAAAAATAATACTTTTTAAAGTGTCAAATGTTCATACCCTCCACCGTAGATAGCAAAAAGTAGTCCTCACATAATCTTAATTATTGGCTCCCTGTTCAGAGACTGTTAAAATCATGAAGCAGGTCCTCATTTTGCAATGACTAGTAAGAAAGGCTAACATATCTAATGAAACTTCAGGGATTGGGGGCATACTTTTTGTTATCAATATAAAAAAAAGGCAACTGACATAAAACTAATGAGATATTTGACACAACGTTTGAGAAACTAACATCAATATCTAGTTTGACGTATGTAGTTGCAAGTCTGAAAATGTTCATGAGATATTTTGGTTCTAATTTTACTCTTAAGTGTGTTTCATTCTTGAAGGTAGTTTCTCCGGAGCTGGAGAAAACAGCTAAGCCCTTGTTACTCTTTCAAGGGACTAGGTTCAATTTGTAGTACCCACATGGTAGCTCACAACCACCATTAACCCCAGTTCCAGGCCATCCAACAGGCACACACGTGCTGCATATACATGCATACTGACAAAATATCCATACACATAAAGTCAAATTATATAAACCGAAGTCATTTCTTTAGTTGCATTATTGTCCTGTCAGTGCCTCTGATAAAAGTGGCAAGCAGAAGCGTAGGTGCAGCCCTCACTTATGGGTGGAACACACTTCAGGTCAGCAGCTCTGCTCTCCAGCCTCTTGAGAGATGTGCCAGTCCTTCGCCCACCTGCGTGTAGTCCGCTCGGACAAACTGACGAGAAACACCCCCATTTTTTTTTCCGAGGCTAAGTATTCTCCCCATGTCGCTTAATAAACTCACTCTTAGTGAATTGTCTTGACTTTTTCTTTGCTACTAAGTGTGCTGCCATGTAACTAACGAGCTTTACAGTGGAATCTGAGTTATAACTTTAACATTGTTGATTAGTGCATGCACGCGCACACACACCACACACCATAGTGCACCTGTGGAGGTCAGAGGACAACTTCTGGGAACCAGGTCTCTCCTTCCCTGTGGCTTATGGGGAATGAGCTCTGCTCATTAGATTAACGTGGCAAAAGCTTCTGCCTGCTGAGCCATCTTCCCAGCCATGAGTTGTAATGTTTTTAAAATGATGAAAAGTCGGACTCTTTTCCATGCTACTGTTTTCATCCTATGGCACAGTTCTTGAAACCCAAGGAATTTAACACCATGTTTTGCATATAATGCCTTCTTAAACTACAGTTTTTGAACTTGTACACATACCCCACAAATTAATAAAAATGCCTATTTGCATCAACAAAGTAGTCATCTGTCACTTTTTTGTTGAACAGTCTTGCTTCACCTATAGTGTTTTTGTTGGTGGTTTTATATTTAAGATATTGTAGAAGCCATGCTGGGATTTTTAAAAAAAAGAAAAAAAGAGTTGTATTTACTTTCATTATGCAAATTAATTGACAGGGAAATACAGAGCAGGGTTTGGATCTTTCAACTTCTCAGCCATGTAGCAGGTTTGAGGGCAGCCTGGATACATGAGACCCTTTCAAAACAAAACAAAAATGACTCACCACTCAGTTCTTCTGTTGTGTGTTCTCTTTAAATTCTAAGTTCATTAATTGTATCCTATTCTTGATTTATTCTTGACAAGTGTTTAATTTGTTGAAAGCATTAAGGTATTAAGTTTTTACAAATTAAGGTATATAATACAGATATAATATACGTAAATTTTTTTTAGGTTTTTCGAGACAGGGTTTCTCTGTGTCTCCTTGACTGTCCTGGACTCACTTTGTAGACCAGGTTGTTCTTGAACTCACAGAGATCTGCCTGGGATTAAAGGCATGCGCCACCACGCTACACAGTCTTTTGAAGTGTAAGATTATTTTTATATTATCAGTTCTTAAATACCAACTATTCGCACTAAAAAATTTTACTGTGAACATTTTACTTATTTTCATGTCTGTGTCTGCCTGAATGTACATCTGTGTATCACTATGAAGTGCTGGGAATTGAACCCAGGTCCTTAGAGCAACCAGTGCTCTTAACTGCAGAGCTATCTCTCCAGCCCCAGCTGAAGGGTTTTAGTGGTTGGTTTGTCTGTCTGTCTGTTTTTTTAGCCTCATTCCCTCCTCATCTAATTGTTTTTTCTTTGTTGAGCCAGGTTTCCCTATATTGTCCAGACTGGTCTTCATCTTGGTTTCACATGTAGAGAGATAGGCCAAAATCTTAAATAGTTCTTGTGAGCATTTGATGTGTTTGGTTAGTTCAATTGGGCAGCAGCGAAAAGAATGTTTCTTGTTTGTGTTTGTGATGCAGTGATTATTCACACTGTTTGCACCACAGCTACTTTTCCACGCCCAGTCCTGTCGTCACTCAGTGTCTTGCTGTCAGTCTTCTCTGTCAAGTCAGCGCTGCATGCCACAATGCTTAGCATTTGGCTGTTCGCTCTCTTTTTCCTATGAGTTCTTGTCATGGATGAGTTCACATGTTTTCCATGAAACCCCAGCAGCAGAAAGGGTTTCTTGTGTATCCACTTGTCTGCCTTAAATTGGGTTATCTGTGGCGCCCGGAGCCTCTTCCTGCTGAGGTATAGCAGGATGGCTAAAGCCTGGAGCAGCGCAGCCAAACTGCTCGGAGCCCTGCCTCGCCTCACAGATACTCACTGCTCAGGGCGATAGCGGTGCTGGGGCAGGGCTGATGTTAGGCGGGGTAGTAATTTCTCTTGGCATAGGAACTTCCTTTGTTTTTGAGACAGTTTTGCTGTGTAGCTCTAGTTGGCCTGGGTCTCACAGAGATCCACCTGCCTCTGCTTCCTGAGAGCTGGGATTAAAGGGGTACAGTGCCACACCCCGTGGCATATTAACTTTTTAAAAATTCCTAACAAGGCTATGAGTAGGTATTAACACTAGCTATTTAAAGGCAGAGTACTGTATGTAGCTAAAAGTAATGCACTCCCATCACGAGGCTGTCATAGGCCAGGATTAGAGGCATATGCTACTGCTACCTGAGACAATTTAAAAGCAAGAACTAGTCATCAAATCACGTTCTTTTCCAGACATACTTCATTTGTTTTTTATTTCCATTATGCTGTTACCATAGTATTCTAATATGTTGGTTGTAAATAAAACTTGAGTCTGTGTTTGATGTTTCACTTGGTCCTCTGCTATACTTACTATATGTTCTCTTTAACTGTCCACACTTGCTGGCCATGGTTTATCTTCCAGATTTAGGTTGATAACTCACACCTTTTCTTCTCCTCCTCCTTTTGTCTGACCTCATACTGGTTGTTCTATCTGGAAGCCCAATAGGAATTCCAGACTTCGCTTCCTCAGATACACATGCTTTCCTTCCTGCCTGCCTCTCTCTTACCCTTTACTCTGTCTGCCATGTTCCGATCTCACTAAGTAGAGGAATACCTACCTTCCTGTCAGGTCTGAGCTCCTTACCTATATGTCATATCTAGCTGTATCATCCCTGTCACAGTAAACATCAGTGACCCTGCCATCAGCTAACAGAATGAGTGAGTGTTTGCTGACTCAACATTCACATGGTCCTCTAGGGTGTTCTCAGTATGATGTGCCTCTTCTTCACACTGTGCAACTTGGTACATAGGAGGACTGCGGGAACAGGGATAACAAGCTTTGACCTTTGTGTACTAGCTAAATGAATTCTTACTTATTTTGATCACAGGCCCTAATTTTGATGAACTTCAGATTAATTGTTTGTTTGTTTTATAGAAAGCAGTAACATTCAAAGATGTGGCTGTGGATCTCACCCAGGAGGAATGGCAGCAGATGAAACCTGCTCAGAGAACTTTGTACCGAGATGTGATGCTGGAGACCTATAGCAACCTAGTAACAGTGGGTAAGGAGAGCTTTCCAGTTGGCATAGTATTCGTTGTCATTCCCCGTGTGTGAACTGGGATGTGCTGGGTGAGCCTCACCTTCCCTCGTGACTACCTGTGTCACTGTGCGAGTTCCTTGATTCTCCTCCCTCATCAGTCCTCAAGACCCCAGAACTCAGCCCCAGATCTTTACAGTCTACAGCATTATCATGAAAGTTCTTTCCTGTCTCCTGTAATAGGTTGTCAAGTCACCAAACCAGATGTGATCTTCAAGTTGGAACAAGAAGAGGAGCCGTGGGTGCTGGAGGAAGAAATGTTTTGGGGCCGCTCTCCAGGTGAATAAGTGAGAAGTAGCTCTTAGAGAGAAAGTCACGTGACGGCTGTTGAGTGAGGGTTGCTTCCATTGTACATTTCTCTGACTGTTAAAGGCCCTCGGCTTCTAAAAGATGCTATGTGTGACATGCCATTTGTCAGATTGTGTGACATTTCTATTCTAGGAATGACTCTGCCCTATGGGAGTTGTGTGGGGAGTTTTGTTTTTTGTTTTGTTTGTTGGGGTTTTTTTGTTTTTAGGAAGACAGTAACCCCATGTGATTTCAGGATACCCACCTTCCAGTGTGTTTACAACTTAGCTTTATGATTATTGTACCTTATGTGATCTTTGCACCCTTCGTCTCTCATGTTCACAGTTTATTTTCTTACGTATTCAGCATTTTGTGGAGTGTGGTACTTTAAAATCAGCTTTATTTCATACTTGGGTTTCCTTTAGTTCTTGACTTCATTGCACTCTGAAAAGCTTCAACCTTGTGTTTTATAGTAAGTCACTTGCACTTTCCATTGGATTTCACAGCCCCCACGTGTCCCGTGGTTTAGAAGCTTAAGTTCCTGCCTTAGAAATACTGTGGTATCTCCTTCCTACTTATTCACATCTTCCCTTTAATATTTTCAAAATAGAGCATATGCCCACTAGGTTACCAAATACAGATTTTTAAAGTGTCTTTTTATCCTTCACACTTTGTCCTTTCTTTCTGCAGTTACATTCGCTTCCCTTTTTTTTTTTTTCTTTTTCTTTCTTTTTTTTTGAGCTCTCCTGTGTATTTTGCTATGTATTTTTTGGTTTTTTTCAAGACAGGGTTTCTCTGTCTAATAGCCCTGGATGTCCTGACTTGCTTTGTAGACCAGACTGTCCTCGAACTCACAGAGATCCGCCTGCCTCTGCCTCCCGAGTGCTGGGAATAAAGGCGTGCACCACCATGCCCAGCAGATTTAACTGTCTTATTTGGAGAAAACCGTGCTGAATTTTTCTTAGGACTATGCTGGATGTATGAATTAACTTTAGCAGTTTGCCAAGTCCTTTTTTCATTTTTTTTTTTTTTTGTTTCTATCCGCTTAGAGAAATGGAACTTGCCGGGCGGTGGTGGCGCACGCCTTTAATCCCAGCACTTGGGAGGCAGAGGCAGGCGGATCTTTGTGAGTTCGAGGCCAGCCTGGTCTACAAAGCGAGTCCAGGACAGCCAGAGATATTCAGAGAAACCCTGTCTCGAAAAACAAAAACAAAAAAGGCAAAAACAAAAAGAAAAAAAAAAGAGAAATGGAACTTTTCTAAGTTTTCTACAAAGATTTTGTATATTTTTTGTCAAGTTTACCAGAGCATTAGACAAGAAAGTAAAACACGTTGAAATGGGGGTCTGGAGACATGGCCTACCAATTAAGAGCACTTGCTGTTCTTCCAGAGGACCTGAGTTTGGTTCCCAGCACCCTCATAGCAGCTCAGAACTGTCTGTATTTCCAGTTTCAGGGGAACTAATGCCTTCTTCTGGCCTCTGGGGAACTGCATGCACATGGTGCACTTACATACATGCAGGCAAAACAAGTCAATAATATGAAATAAATTTTTTGAAAGAATTGCAAAGGGAATTATAAAACTATTTGAATTTACAGGTATTGAGATCATATCCCTGGAAAATGCTAGAAACAACCTGAGAAGATATGACAAGTTGCACGAGAGTTGCTAGCAATGTCAGTAACACATAAAAACCAATAGCTTTCATGAATACTTCACAACTAAGAGGATATAAAAGAAAATGGCCATTAATACTGATAACAGTAGAGATAAAATACTGTTTGAGGCATGGGCATGTAACAGTGTACAAAACAAAATCTGTATACACAGAGCTTAGAATTTAGTGGGTTTTTGGTTTCTTTATTTCAAGGCTGGTTCTCTAAAGAGCCCTGTGCTGAAGGCTGGGTCTCTAAAGATCCCGTCTGTCCTTGAAATCCCTTGAACTTCTGATGCCCCTGCCTCTACCTCTCAAGTGCTGAGTTTATGTGGTGCTGGAGACCAAATCAAGGCTTTGTACATGCTGGGCAAGCGCTCTGCCAACTGAGCCATATCCCCATCCCATAATTTATTTTGTAATAAAAATACCTTTGGAAGCTGGGTGTGGTAGCTTTTAATCCCACCACTCAGGAGGCAGTGGCAGGTACCAGGGCTTATTACATAGAGAAACCCTGTCTTGAAAAAGCAAACAAACAAAAAAGAAAGAAAGTACCTTTGGGTACTGGGGAAATGGCTCAGAAGTTAACAGCAGTAACAGTCCTCTCTTGCAGAGGACCTGGGTTTTGTTCCCAGCACCCACAGAGGTGGCTCATAACCACTGTAACTCCAGTTCCAGGGCATCTCATGCCCTCTTCTAGCTTCTTGGGTAACAAATGTATGTGGTACACATCGATACACTCCAGTGCACATAAAAAAGTGTAAAAATATAAAGAAAATACTATAGCAGGACTTTCAGACCTGCCAGTGGTATGAATAATGACACACAGGCTTTTTTATTTTAAAGCTTAGGCCTTTAGCTGCACAGATTTCCAGCTAGCTTTCTTGCTTACCCAACTAATCCTGGCATTACAACCCACCATGTGGCTAGCTCCCCCTCTCTGCTCCTGTTCTCATCATCAGTGTTGCATTGGCCAGTAGCTCTTTATTACAGCCAGTAGGCATGTGAGAAAGGACGGATGTTTACAAAATGTGAGACCACTGAGGATCCGTAGAAATGACAGTACCAAGGTCTGCCTGATAGGTTAGCCCTTAGCTCTCTGCCGGTCTAGCCGTGCAGTCGAGTGTATGAGACACACCTTCACACGATGTACCCCAGTCAAACACCATTGTAAATTATTACATTTGACAGGATTGGCTGGATCTAAAATTCTTAAGCCATATTTTGTTTCCCAAAGATTTTTTGTAGATAGTTCCTTGTCAGCTTTAGCTAATTGTATGTTATTTTCTACTTTTTAAATATTGTTGGAAAAGAAGCCTGGTTGTTTCTCATGAGTTCACACTTGGTCCTCACATTCAGGGTGGTGCTTTGTTGTATTTTCTTTAGAGCTTTAGAAATGTTGCCAGCTATGATCGATATTTCCTTTAGCCTCACAGATTCTTTTCCTTCCTCCTGTACATTTGTTTGTTTTGTTTCCAGAGTTAGGGGTCAACCCCCCACAACTTGTGCTTTCTAAGCAAGTGTTCTTCCACCAGACAACTCCCTCAGCCCAAAGAGTTGCGGCTTTTGTTTTTTAAACTGTCGGTATACAGATTTGATAGCAGTCCTTTTTTGATTATCACTGTTTATCTTTTAATGGAGGTCTTTCCTCCTGGACCCACTCCAAAAAGAAAAACTGCCCTGAGCTTATAGGAAACCTTTGGGCCTCACATTGACCGTGACATCAGGTTCAGAGTTGGGTTACCCGTTGTCCCAAGTTGAAGGGACTATCATTTTCATGATTCCTTTATAGTCAGAGTCTGTCCGTCCCCCCCATACCAATAGTGTGTTTTACCACAATAAGGCTTATTTGTATCTTGTCAGAACCAAGTGTAGTCTGCAAGGTTCCTTCCACCATGTCAACACACTTGGATCCCAGAGTTGAAAAATACATGTCTGTGTTTTGCAGGACTCTGTTCCCTATATCTCATCTGAGAGAGGAAATCAGCCTGGACCTCTGGGCTGTCTACCTTAACCAACCCATTTTCTGTTCTTACCTTTTCTCTGGAGTTAACATTTCCTTGAAAATGTATTTTCTGTTTTGTTCTTTGTATTTGTAGGGTAGATGGGAGACAAATGTTTAATGTCACCAAACTGAAACAGGGAGACCTCTGTTACATTGATCCCATAAGCCACACTGCTTGGAAATAGCTTTCTTGTTCTGATTCTGAGATTCTGAGTGTGATCTTCCTTTCGTTCCCAGTCATTGCTTATTTCTTCGTGTTGTATAAAATGCTTTCTGCATAGCTCCTTTTCTCAACTTCTCCTGGACTGTTGGGGAAGAACCAGGTCAATTCAAAACTTTTCCAGAGTCCCTGTTAAAAGGACAAAGAGGACATTAGTTTTTGTGTCCTTGCCAGGACTGGGGCTGGGGCAAAGGTCAGGGCCTCAAGGTAGTCAAAGTTTCAGTTTCAGGGAACAGAAACCTTCCCAGTGAAGGGATGTCATTATCAGTCCCTAGGCCGCCTGTGTGCCTGGTCTGTGACATGCTTGAGATACCCTGTGTTCCTTTGTGCGCCGTTGCTTGATAAGCGTCCTGCTGACTTCATCCCATTGTGGGACAGCTTTCTGCTGCCTTTGTCCATTTTCTCTGTGCAAACAGTACGTGAGCTGCTGCACTGCTGTGTAATGGACTTGCTGACAGTGTCCTCTTGATGTTCTCATCCCTGCTCCTCCCCCTTGACACCTCACAGGTCAGGAAACTCATTCCTGATCTCCCACAAAGAATCCTAAGTTACATATGGACTTTTTCCTTTTGTTGCCTTCATGATATATCTGTGTTCATCTCATTAATCTGATGCTTAGCTCTAGAAACGACAGTGTGGGACTATTTTGTTCTTAAAAACCTCCAGAATTGTAGAACTCTTTTGTCTTTTCCTTTAATTTGAGGGCTTTTACCTATCTAGATTCAACAGTTACTTAATGGAACTCTGTTCCCAATTAGTGTTCCCTTTCCTGGCCGTCTTCATCCACCGTAGTGATTTGCTTCTGAAAACTTGCATGTTTTCACACTTAGGAATCGAGTACTTAAACTATTAACCCATTAAGAAGGAGCCTGTGTCTTGTTTTCTTGATTGATGAGTTGGTCAATACAGAGCTATACTTTGAGAGGTTCTTCTTTCTTTTATCGTGTTTGTTAGTGGCAGCAAGGTTACAAAGGTCACCTACAAGCAGAGCTTTGAACTAAGTCAGCAGGTTTAAAGTAGGTCTGAATTTCCACAGACTGAGTTTTCTGAACACACAGTCAGGGTGCTCAGGGGAGTGGACAACCACAGGGTGAGAGGTAGCACCTCTGTTAGAGAGCCACAGGGAGTAAAGATGGCTCGGCTCCTGACCCCAAGCATATGTGAAAGTAAGTTATAAATAGATAGTTGACATTCTCTCCATATTTACTAATAGTTTTGAGTTGCAAGTTAATTTGGACAACTTAATGTTCAAATGCTTTCATAATTATTACTTTATGAAAAGTAATAGACTTTTGGTATATAAAATGGACAGATTTACCAGGATCCTATGATAGTTCACATGTAGGAAAAAAAGAACTGTGGTTCTGTCTCCTGATCTAATGGAGCTGTTGTTCTCCTTTATATAGTTTATTTTTTATTTCAGTTTGTGAGTGTGGAAGACAAAGGACATTACCATCCTCAGAAATGCCATTTCTTTCTTTTTTTTTTTTTTTAAAGATTTATTTATTATGTATACAGTGTTCTGTCTGTAGGTATATCTGCAGGCCAGAAGAGGGCACCAGATTTCATTATGGATGGTTGTGAGCCACCATGTGGTTGCTGGGAATTGAACTCATGACCTCTGGAAGAGCAGCCAGTGCTCTTAACCGCTCACTTGCTTGACTGTGTCTTTTGTAAGACAGAAGTTTTAAAATTTTAGTGAAGTTCAGCTTGCTTCCTTTCATTGATTGTGCCTTTGCTCTTATCACCTGCCTCTCCACCCCACCACCATGACCTTGTCCTATGTTGTCTTCCAGTTGTACAGTTTGTACTTTACACTTAGCTTTGGTTTGTTAACTTTCTGTGACGAGTGTAAAGTTTGTATCCAGACTGGTTTATTTGGTGCAGATGTCTAGTTGTTGCAGAACTGTTTGTTGAAAAGACTGTCTCTCCTATTGTATTACCTTTGCTCCTTTGTCAAAGACCAACCAACTATATTTATTTGAGTCTGTTTCTGTGTCCTTTATTTTGTTTCGTTGTTCTGTTTGTCTTTCTGCTGACTACCAGACTATATGACTGCTGAAATCACGGCGTATCAGTCCCACCATTTTTCTTCTTTAATAATGTGCTCTCTCTTCTGGGTATTTTTTGTATATCTCCATATGAACTTCAGAATCAGTTTGTCTCTGTACACAGAGTGAACTGCAACCTGAGATCTCCATGAACTTAGGAATCAAATTAAGAACTAACATGCTGACTGTTGGGTCTTCCTGTTCATCAGCATATAATATAATAAGCATTTTTTCTTTGATTTTAAAGGCAAGAGTTTTGTGGTTTTCCCATTACAGATCTTGTATATATGTTATTAGATTTGTATTTATTTTGTTTTGAGGAGTACTAATATAGTGATGTAATCTTTATTTCAAATTCTGCTGTTCATTACTGATAAGCAGTTCAGTTTTGCATGTTAACCTTGTGTCCTGCCATCTTGATACAATGATTGCTTCCAGCAGGATTTAGTTGTTGATTCTTTTAGATTTTCTGCATAGATGACCACATTGTCTGTGAACAAACAGTATTAATACTGCTTTCCCCCCTCTCCAATCTGTAAATGTTTTATTTCCTTTTCTTATCTTACTATACTAGCCAAGCATTAGTGTGATATAGAAAAAACAATGGTAAAAAGGACCACCCTGGGGCTGGAGAGATGGCTCAGCAGTTAAGACCACTGGCTGCTCTTCCAAAGGACCTGGGTTCAAATCTCAGTACCCACATGGCAGTTTGAAATTGTCTGTAATGGTTGGGTGTGGTGGCGCATGCCTTTAAATCCAACACTTGGGCAGTTGAATCTTTGTGAGTTCGAGGCCGGCTTGGTCTACAAAGTGAGTTCCAGAACACCAGGGCTACACAGAGAAACCCCGTCTCAAAAAACTTTCACCCCCCCCCCCCCCCAAAAAAAAAGGACCACCCCACTTCATTGCCTTCGAGTTCTTGGGTCTTCTGATCCTGCACATGTCTTATCAGTTCATCTTCTGCTTTAGCATCTTACATGTGCTCTCCAGCCAGCTGTCTTCCACATGCATTTCATCTTGTACTATTTTGTTAAAATCTCTTGTCTATTACATATTCCTTCCTGTTTCTTTTGCCTTTAAGGTTTGACCCTTTATTCTTTTTGGAAAAGGAGGAGAAATAAACATATTTAGTATGGTCCACAATATTTAACTACAAATACTAATTTTGTCTTGTCACTACTTAACTCCCTTAAGTTTTATGTGTTTACCCCTCATTTTAATTCCATTTGTTTTGCTGATTTCTTCATTATATATAAGGATACTGTTTAAAAAAAAATTCCATCAGTGCTACTTGGATCTACAGATGCCAGGTTTTTGGTTTGGTTTGTTTTTTTACCTATATTATTGCCTGTAACAGTTAACTTCTTAATCTTTAAGAACTGGGGGGGCATTTGCATTTTAGTTTCTTTCTTATTGGCTAACTAAGGCCAACCATAACGATTCAGTACCACATTAGCAAATTTCTAAATAGTTAATAGTATAGTGATAGAAAATTTCACAAGTAATGATCTTTGGTCCTCCATTTTAGAAGTTTGGGAAGTTGGTGAACAGATGGAGAAACAACAGGAAACACTTGTGAGGAAAGTCACATCCATCTCCAAGAAATCTCTGACTAATGAAAATGTCACTGACTGTAAAAAGGTCGCAAAAGTCTTTCGTGTGAACTCAGATGTTACTTCAAGACAAAGCCTCTATGATTGTGACTCACTAAATAAGTGTTTGCAGCAAAATTTAGATAAACTTAGTTATAAGAAAGGCTGTGTAAGAGAAGAAAGCTTTGAACACAATGAGTGTGCAGCGCCATTTTACCATTGCTCACCCTGTGCCGTAGCCCTTTACATGTAGTCAGTGTGGACAACACTTCATTCATAATTCCGACCTCCTCAGACACTAGCCCCTTACATGTAGTCAGTGTGG
>CAJQZJ010000817.1:1397052-1415735 GCA_907164525.1 Lophiomys imhausi | reverse complement strand
AATTCCGACCTCCTCAGACACTAGCCCCTTACATGTAGTCAGTGTGGACAACCCTTCATTCATAATTCCGACCTCCTCAGACACTAGCCCTTTACATGTAGTCAGTGTGGACAACACTTCATTCACAATTCCGACCTCCTCAGACATGAGAAAAAGCATGCTGGAGAAAAACCTTATGGATGTAAAGAATATGGAAAATCCTTTAGCAGGAAGGAAAATCTCATTACACATCAGAAAATTCATACCGGGGAAAAACCATACATGTGTAACGAGTGTGGAAAAGCTTTCATTCAAATGTCTAACCTTATTAGACACCAAAGAATTCATACTGGGGAGAAACCTTATACGTGTAAGGATTGTTGGAAAGCTTTCAGTCAGAAATCAAATCTCATTGAACATGAGAGGATTCATACTGGAGAAAAACCCTACGAGTGTAAGGCATGTGGGAAATCCTTCAGCCAAAAGCAAAATCTTATTGAGCATGAGAAAATTCACACTGGGGAGAAGCCTTATGTGTGTAATGAGTGTGGTAGAGCTTTCTCTCGGATGTCATCTGTTACTCTGCATCTGAGAAGTCACACAGGGGAGAAGCCCTATCAATGTAATAAGTGTGGGAAAGCCTTCTCCCAGTGTTCAGTATTTATTATACATATGAGAAGCCATACAGGTGAGAAGCCTTATGTATGTAGCAAATGTGGAAAAGCCTTCTCGCAAAGCTCTTCCCTTACGGTACATATGCGAAATCATACTACTGAGAAACCTTATGAGTGTAATGAGTGTGGGAAAGCCTTCAGCCGGAAAGAAAACCTTATTACACATCAGAAAATTCATACTGGAGAGAAGCCTTATGAATGTAATGAGTGTGGGAAAGCTTTTATTCAGATGTCAAACCTCATTAGACATCAGCGAATTCATACTGGTGAGAAACCTTATAATTGTAATCAGTGTGGAAAAGCCTTTAGTCAGAGACAAAATCTTCTTGAACATGAAAAAATCCATACTGGAGAGAAACCATTTAAATGTAATGAGTGTGGGAAAGCCTTTTCTCGAATCTCATCCCTTACTCTCCATCTGAGAAGCCACACAGGGGAGAAGCCTTATGAGTGTGATAAGTGTGGGAAAGCCTTCTCCAGTGCTCACTGCTTATTATACACATGAGAAGCCACACAGGGGAGAAGCCTTTCGAATGTAATGAATGTGGGAAGGCATTTTCTCAAAGAGCATCCCTTTCTATACATAAAAGAAGTCATACAGGTGAGAAACACCCAGTGTGCTAAATGAGGCAGTGCCTCTTATATATCAATGCCTGTTTTACTTGAAATAATCGCTGTAACTGTAAAAACAAGATCTCTTTGGAAAAGTAGTAATGTTTTGTTGGAACTCATGAGTAAATGCAGAGAAATGTGTATATAGATAAATGCATCATCATAAAAATTTCAGTTCTGAAAATCTGTAGATACTGCAGTTCCAAATCTCATAACATTTTTCTATAATATTTACAGAGTAATTCTAAAGTTCACATGAAATAGAAGTAAGTGAAAACCAGGCATAGTGATGTTTGTCTTTATTCCCAGCATTTGGATGACAGATGGTAGGATTGCCACAAAATTGAGGCCAGGCTGGTCTACATAGTGAGACTGTGTCCCAAAAATAAATAAATAAAGGCTATGGATTGCTGAGATGATTTTAGAAAAAAAAATAGTGTGAACACACTTATTGTATTCCCTACACTCTGGGGATCAGGGTAGAAGGACCTAGAGTTTGAGGTCAGCCTGGGCTACATAGACCCTTTCTCAAAACAAAACAAAAATAACCCAACTGGCACTGTTTATGATAGATGGTGAATGTATAGCCACTTAAGAGTGTATTGTATAGGAGCATAATTAGGTAGGTAAGCAGGTCATAGAGTGCCCAGATACAGAGCTGTGGAAATTAGGTGAACTTGCTGCTGGTCAGACAGCACATCATGAGTTGGCAGAGGAAGAACCCAGTCATTTGACCTTGGAGGAAATTAAAGTAAAAACAGTACTGCAGCATAATAAGCACTATTCCAAAGGATTTGAAAACTGATTTGTGGAAAACTCAACCCTTGAGACCGTTGGATGCTGATGGATATGATGGTGCATGCATACAATCCCAGTGCTCGGGAGGTGGAGGCAGGATAAGGCGTTCAAGGTCAGCCTTGACCACAGAGCAAGCCTGAGGTCAGCTGACAAGACCCTGTCTTAAAAAATACAGAATAAAAGAAAAAAAATGTACACTATTTGTTTCCAGCTTGAAGTCATAGAATTCGTTTTGAAAGTGCATAAAGCTCCTCCAGTTCTAGTTAGAACTATAGACATTAACTGTTACATCATTTCTATGAAGGCCCTAGAAGTGTGTAAATAATGGTGAGGAAACACGTGCACGTAAACTGAAAACCAGGAGACCCAGCAGTGGACTGAGGGATGAATACAAAAGACCTGTCCCAAGGATGAAATAGTACATAGCAGTTAAAAATGAGTAGATCTGTATTGTGTACCAGAGACAGTTGCATACGTCATTCATGACAATGAAACATAGTGTTTACTATATCCGTGTAAGTTGCAATGAAATCATTTACAAAGAAAAGAACTGGTTTTTTTGAAATATGTCTGTATATGTGTAAAGCTATTTAAAATTGGTTAGAAAGATACATGCTAAATTCTTTTTAGTTCTGTCTATCACAAGATTTTGGAACTGAGGGTGGGGAGGGTGTTGATGGGAAGTGGCCTTTTTTTTGTCTTTAAAAAGACTAATAGAATATAAAATAAATCTTAAAAGTTAGTGATACACAGTGATAACATGACTCGTCTTTTTTTCTAATATCAAAATAGAATAGTTCATTCAAGACACTTGAGTAATATCTACTGATTCTTTTTTTAAACAGATGAACTGTGACACAAGACAGATTCCTTTTATCCTCCAGGATGATGTGTTTTTCTACTTATTTCTCACTAGTAACTGGCTAAGGAAACCTGTGCCCATAATATGCTATAAAGGATTCGTGTGTCCTTTCAGATGCTGGTCTGTTTTATCAAAAATATTTTCATCTGCCTCTTAGCACCCCAGGAGATGATGCAAAAGGATTAAGAGTCTGACATCAGCCGGGCAGTGGTGGCACACACCTTTAATCCCAGCACTCGGGAGGCAGAGGCAGGTGGATCTCTGTGAGTTCAAGGCCAGCCTGGTCTACAAAGTGAGTCCAGGACAGCCAGGGCTACACAGAGAAACCCTGTCTTGAAAAACAATTGTGATGTCACTCTGCCAACATAGTGAGACTTGTCTGAAAAACCAAACTTTTTGGTGAGCAGGAAATCAGTTAATAGAGCCCATCTGTTGGAAACATGAGAACGTGAGTCTGATTCCCAGAACCTGTGCTTTAAAAGAAAGAAAAAAGTAAGCAAGGCTTAGCGATTCCTACTGTAGCCGTGGTGCTGGGGACAGGCAGATCCCTGAGCCCTGCCAGCCAGCTAGCCTCTGATTTGGCAAATTCTAGGCCAGTTAGAAATTCTTTGCTCCCTCCCCAAAAAAGTGAGTGTCTTGTGAAGAACAACTCCCAAGGTGTCCTCTGACCTCTGCACACACATGTACACGCCCACTGAATACACACAAGCACACCTAACCACACACTACTTACACTGGTTCTATGTAAAGTTACTGTGCTTTATTCCGTGATTTGTTGGTTTCGTATTTTAACATTTTTGATACTTGCATTTATCTTTCAACCAATGATATTCAAGTAAGTTTTCACTATGAAATTAGAAATATTAACCCAATATTAGCAGATGTACCGTGGTTGTTTTCTTGTGGGAGGCTTTGATGTTTCTTTGATAGTGCTGAGATTAATACCAGGGCCTTGCTTATATTAGACAGCTACTCTACCACTGATCCATATATCCAACCCCTTAATCTAAATTCATCTTTGAAGCAATGATGTTTTAGGTCCCAGTAAATCTTTATCATAGACTATTATTTACTTACTCATCGAGGCCAAGTTTCATGGATCCTGGGCTGCTGATCCTCCTGCCTCCACCTCCCAGTGCTGAGAACTTCACCTGCCTGCCTGACTTATGAGTTGCTCATTTTTTGTTTTGTTTTTTTCGAGACAGGGTTTCTCTGTGTAGTCCTGGCTGGCCTTGAACTCACAGAGATCCTCCTTCCTCTGCCTCTGTCTCTGTCTCTGCCTCCAGAGTGCTGGGATTAAATGCATGCACCACCACTCCTGACTGAGTTGCTGAATCTTTTTTTTTTTTTGACCTAAGCATTTTTATTCAATTTTTTTTTCAGTCCAACAAATGGTTCTTTCTCTTATAACAACACATACAATACAAAACAACAGAGGTAATTAGGCCACAGTTATGAGGGTTATATGGCTTAGCATACATTCCCAATGTCCAGTCCATATGTATTTGGTACCTGACTTTAACGTTCTACTATCTAACCATCTCCATGAGTTTAAAGTTCTATATCTAACTCAACATTCATACTAACTTGCAACACAGTTTTAAAAACATCTTAGATCCAGAACACCCTCTTGATTCCTAAACAACTCAAAATTTAACTATGAGACTCTAGCTATCTAGTCTTCAACCACATCAGAGACCTGAGAGGAATAAATATATCTGATTATACAGGAAGTGCAGGGCCAGCAGCTTCCAAAACTAAGAAATGACATACCAATGGCTGCCTGGACAGTCCCAATTTCTCTCCATACATTACAGCATCAATCTTCAGCCATTTGGCCCCGTTTCTCTGACAGACATTGATTGTAGAGTAGGAGTTATGAAGGACTTAACTATCCTGTCTTGGCAGAGCTAGGCTGCTGACTTACCTGCTTCCAAGTTTTGTCCTTTTTGGACAGCATTCTGTCTACAGTTGAAGCAAGGGATTTTTCTTGCCAAGTGACAGGCTTGCCACTAATTCAACCATCTCCAATTAGAGATTCTTTGATGCTCATCTTCTACTTGGAGTAGAATAGGGGGTGGTATCAGGAGCTGACATGCCTCAATATCAAAAAAAATCTTAAGAAAACATCTTTGCCATATTCTGCAGATCTCTTGAGGTTTTTGAAGACCACCTATCTACTTTACTTGGATAAGCAAATGTTGCTTGTCTCTTAGCAAATTGATTTCTGATTAACTTAGAAAATAACTGTGATAGACTGCCCTAGTACCTAACAGGATGACATGCTTGAATGACTATTAGTTTGCAATTTATGGCAGTTTAAGGCCAAACCTTCACATTTCACTTTTAAGCGTTATCTAGGTACAATACCTTAAAATGAGTTAACCTTAATTTTGTATCTATACAAGAGTACCTATGTAGCCCAATATAATCTTAATTTTGTATCAATATACAAAGATCAGTACCAATTTAGCCAAATATAATCTTAATTTTGTATCAATATACAAAGATATAAGAGCCTATTCAATAATCTGTCCTTTTTTATCATTTCTATATTATGTCTATATCCCATTTTTTTTCTCCAGTCTTTTTACTCCTACATAAGAGAGAAAGAAGGATAGAGAAAAAAAAAGAGAGAAATCCCTGGTTCTAACCTCCCAAACCTATTTAACAGCTTGTAATCTGTCCCCCTAAATAACAATTATCTATAACCCATCAAATGACCAAGGGGAGCTGCTGAATCTTACACCCAGGGCGTTAACTAAGCCACATCCTCAGCCCAGATTGTCTAAAGTTATTATAAACTGTGCTTTTGTCTCTTTGTGATTTTGTTGTTTGTGTGTGCGAATGCTAAAAGTGAAACCCAGGCTTTTGCACATGTTTGTCAGGTGCTCTGCTACTTCACTGTGTCCTTACCTTTGCTTTTGTGAGACACGTCTCCGTGTGCAGTCTAGACTGGCATTGAACTCATGATCCTTCTTTCTCAGCTTCCCAAAGAATTGAGATCATAGGCATTGTCACCAGGCCCAACTGAAAATGTAGTTTAGTTACTATTTTAGAGTATCATCATCTACTGCATATTGCCCATGCTCTTTTGTGTGTCTACCATCTATTCTGCAATAGATTTGTTAGGCTCTTAGCTAACTAGTTACTAATATGTTTAACATCATGCAGAATTAACAAGATGTTCTAGGGAATTCACATTGTGATATTAGTGTTCTTACCCTGTGATTTTGCATGTGGTTAACAATAGACATTAGTTTCATTGTTAATTAATGCATTTTAGAATGAGAAACCCTTCTTATTCCCTTAGGTGGTTCTGTGCAATTATATTGTTCAATCGTACCCTCCAGTCCATTTTAATCCTTTCACGACCATTGACTTGTGGCTTATCTCGTTTGCACTGGAAACAGTGAGGATCCCAAATTCTGAGCAATAATATTCTCTAAGTGGGGTTCATTCTTTTAATACATGAGCCAGTCTTTAAGATAATTTTTAAAAAGTTTGTCATCTTTTAGTATTTGATGAACAAAAAGCCACTAATACTTTTTTGGTTTGTTTGTTTGTTTGTTTGTTTGTTTGTTTGTTTTTTGGCTTTTCAAGACAGGATTTCTCTGTGTATCCTTAACTGTCCTGGACTGACTTTGTAGACCAGGCTGACCTCAAACTCACAGAGACCCACCTGCCTCTGCCTCCCGAGTGCTGGGATTAAAGGCTTATACCACCACTCCCAGCTTACTTTTTTTTTTTTAAACAAGAATTAAGGGTGTTGGTCAGAGGGGTCTTTAGATTTTATATTTGAGCACTAATTTCATTAGTTTGAAGTTGATTTCACATAAGTAAATCTCTTTCTGATAAAAATTATGAAGTACAACTATGACTTTCTGTTTGGACTGTTACACAGTATTTTGGATGATGAACAGTAGCATGTCATAAATAGGAATTAATTTTTGGGGAGTTTTTTTTTGTTTGTTTTGGTTTTTTGAGATAGGGTTTCTCTGTGTAACAGCCTTTGCTGTCCTTGACTCACTTGGTAGACCAGACTGTCCTCAAACTCACAGAGATCCACCTGCCTCTGCCTCCTGAGTGCTCAGATTAAAGGGGTGAGCCACCACACCCGGTGCAGGAATTAATTTTAATGGAAACAATGTTTTACTAAAATATTAATAAAGAATTGTCATTTTATATACTTTGTTCTTTGATAGGCTTCATTCTCCTTTTGGTTTTGTTTTGGTTTTTTGTTTTGGGGGGGTTTTGGTTTTTTTCTTCTTTGTGTTTTTCTTTTTTACCTTGAGCCTGTGTTTCATATACTATATAAAGTTGTGTAAGATGTATGGAATATAAGTCTCTGCTGTCTGTTCCTTAGCGTGGCTTTGAAGACAACAGAGAATTAACTTTTCACTGTGGATTGGAAGGTCCTCCTGGGGTCCCTTTGGACCTTCCCTCCCCAGTAAGACTGGGTAATGTTGCTGGGTGATGAGCTGCCTGGCTATGAACTGAACCTGCAGTCTAAGCAAATGCTCACTGACAAGTGGTCAGCCCTCTGTAAGTTCATGAGCCCCTTCCCCTTCCTCTGTCTTAGTGGTAGGACCTGAGATACACGAGTGGAAGTGCGTTCAGTAGGACTCACTTATGTGAAAGATGCAGCAAACATAAACAGTAAGCTATTGAGCTATTATGGGGAGTGTGTGGGGGCGTGGAGAGGGGTCAGCTGTTTTTTGAAATACAGTGCGGGGTGTTGCCTTTAACAAAGCTCTGCCAGATTATCACAGACTTTATCTGCTTGAGGAAGGAGCATGTGGCCTATAGACACCCTTTTTCTTGTCTTGATAGATGTGCTTCTGAAGGCCATGTACTCTTAGCGGTGAGATTGGGTCATAAAATTACAAGAGTGCTTCCCCTCCTGCACACTGAAATACCACAGCAGTAGGGCTACTGCATAAAACACTAGTGACACAATTATGAGACACACTAACATAGAGATCTTAGAAAACCAGAGTGGATGAGAGGACCCACGAGAACTAGAGGAAACTCAAACCATCTGCAGAAACATTAAAACAGTGTTGTATGTGTCCTTCCAGTTAAACATTGGAGGACACGTTTAAAAAACAAAGACTAGCACAAAACCAGACTCAGACTTGACGCAGATGCATAAGTAAGAAAATTAAGATAAGTGTGATTGAAATGTTAAGTAGTGTTGTGGAAAGTGTAGTCAAGTATGCAAGAAGATAAGCAGTGGAAACCTCCCAAAGGCTCAAAAGACTCACCAGTATACTGAACACAGCCAGGAAAGATACAATGAGGTGGAAATGTGTCAGCTGAAATTTCTCAAACCGAAATGCAAACTCATGTCTGTGAACTGAGGGTCAATTTAAAAGAGGTAGTGTAATTGTCACTGGTATGTCAGAAGAAGGAAAAGGTAAAGAAACAAATATGTTGGCAACTGACCGCTGAGACTTCTCGAAATTAATGATGGCAAACCGCAGATCCAAGAGGCTCAAAAGAGTGCCAAGCAGATTAACTACGAAAAGCTGTATCTGTGTATGTCACACTAATACTACAAAAGGAAGAAAGTAAAACGGTTACACGGACCTCATGGAGGCCAAGCTGTATCTGTGTATGTCACACTAATACTACAAAAGGAAACAAAGTAAAGCGGTTACACAGACCTCATGGAGGCCAAGCTGTATGTGTGTGTGTCACACTAATACTACAAAAGGAAACAAAGTAAAGCAGTTACACAGACCTCATGGAGGCCAAGCTGTATCTGTGTATGTCACACTAATACTACAAAAGGAAACAAAGTAAAGCGGTTACACAGACCTCATGGAGGCCAAGCTGTATCTGTGTGTGTCACACTAATACTACAAAAGGAAACAAAGTAAAGCGGTTACACAGACCTCATGGAGGCCAACGGCTAAGAACTTCACAAAAATGATAACATACATCATAGCTTCATTTTGTACTGTTATGTAACACTTGACAGAAGAAGGGGTAAGAATCATATTGGTCCCTGTGTGGTAGCACACACCTTTAATCCCAGCACTTGGGAGGCAGAGGCAGGCGGATCTCAGTGAGTTCTAGGCCAGCCTGGTATACAAAGCGAGTACAGGACAATCTGTACTGTTACACAGAGAAACCCTGTCTCGAGGGGAGAAAAAAGAATCATATTGGATGTCTCTTCAGAAATCATATGTGCAAGTAAAATGTTTAATGTGCTTTTAAAGTTTGAATTCTGTAGTGAAATGATTATTTAAGATGAGAAGGAAATTTTAAACTTTCCCAGAGCCAGACATTTAAAGAAACTTCCCACCCCCTACAGAAGTAACCAAAAAGGCAGGGTCCTACCCTTCAAGAGAGAAGAGCTAGCACACTGATTCCCTGAACTGGAAAAACATACCAGGAACAGGAACATCACTTTCTCAAACCCTCCCAAAAAATTAGAGGGAAGAAATACTTTCTAACTCTTCGTGTACAGTCAGCATTATCCTGATAGACAAGCCATGCAAACACATAATAAGAAAATACAGACTAATACATCCCTAATAAACACTCCTCAGGGCTGCAACATAGCTCTGTGGTTAGAAGCACTATCTATCTGTCTTGGAGGACCTGGGTTAAGTTCCTGGCATCATCCCCATGGCAGCAGTTCACAATTGTTTGTAACTCCAGTTCCAGAGGATCTGACACTCTCTTCTGGCCTCCGTGGGCACTGCACACATGTAGTGTGCAGACATGCATTCAGGCAAAATGTGTACATGATACAATTAATATTTTAATGTAAAGTACTGATGGAAAGAACATTGATAAAACAGTAGAAAACAGTCTAAATACACATTTTAAAAATTGCACACCATGCCGGGCGTGGTGGCGCACGCCTTTAATCCCAGCACTCGGGAGGCAGAGGCAGGCGGATCTCTGCGAGTTCGAGGCCAGCCTGGTCTACAGAGTGAGTCCAGAACAGCCAGGGCTACACAAAGAAACCCTGTCTCAAAAAAAAAAAAAAAAAAATTGCACACAATGATAAAATATTTCTGGAATGCAAGGATGGCTCATAAAAATCAACAAATGAAGCCACATCACAATATACCAAAGACAAACACACAATCATCTCAGTTGATTTTTAAAGGCGGGGGGGGGGGGCACTTTACAGAATTGAAACCCATTTCTTTTAAAAATTGGATATCTGGGTGTTAGGCAAGTCTACGGTCCTAGAACTTGGGAAGTGGAGGTATGAAGATCTGGAGTGTGAGTCTGTGCTACATGAGATTGAGTCTCAGAAAAAAGAAAAGAAGCCTGTCAATAAGATAATCAAACGAGAGTACTCATCAGATCTTAAGATGCATAGCCAGTGTCATCTCCCTCTAGCTAGCTAAGCACACTAATGAAAAAGTTTTTACGGCAGCATATGAAAGCTTCGTTAAAAATCTTAGTTATAAAAAACAAACCTTGGTCCCTTTCACACAGCCCATCAGCAGATGCATAAACTCCAGTCTCTACTTAACAACAGAATATTATTTATCAATAAGATGAAATCCTGGTACATGCTACAACATGGAGAGTCTTTGAAAACATGCTAAGTGAAGTAAGCCATCACGGAAAGCTAAGTTTATACAGCTTTCACTTATTGAAGTACCTAGAGTCTGAGAATTCAGCAGCAGTTATAGAGGTTACCAGGGACTGCGGTGTGGAGAAGTGTAGTCAGGGTTAGTGAAAAATACAGATGTGTTCAGAACGATGAGAATTGTGTGGATATATAATATTGAAAATGCACTGGATGCTACCGAACAGTGAGTGATACATGGAAATATGGATAAACTGATAAATCTTCACACTCAAGCTTAAAAAATATCCTCTCCTAATTCCAATATCTACATTGTCCTAAGAATCATTTTCTCTGGCGTGGTGGTACACATCTTTAATCCCAGCACTTGGGAAGTAGAGGCAGGTGGATCTCTGAGTTCGAGGCCAGCCTGGTCTATAGAGTGAGTCCAGGACAGCCAAGGCCACAGAGAAACCCTGTCTCAAAAAACAACAACAACAAAAAAAAAAGAGTCATTTTCTTCAGTGGGTTTTCCAGTTACTTTTCCTATGTCTGGTTGTGTAGTGGACACACACGGTGGCTAATGTATTGTCAAGATGCTAGACTTGTTCATATTTATTAAATTTTTGTTTTTGATTTTTCAAGACAGAGTTTCTCTGTGTAACAGGGCCTGTAGCTGTACACCAACCAGCCTGGACTCGAACCACAGAGATCTGCCTGCCTCTGCTTCTCAAGTACTGGGATTAAAAACGGGTGCCACCACACCTGCTATTAAAATATTTTTAATTGAAATAGAATTATATCACTTTCTGTCTTCCCTTTCTAGTCCCTCCCATGTCCCCCACTCAAGTTGATAGCCTTCTTTTCTTTATTACTGTTACATACACACATACACGCACATGCACACACACACATGCACAAATACTTAAATACAACCTGCTGAGTCTGTTTGTATTGCTTGTGTATAAATGGTCTCAGGACTGACCACGTGCCTTTGGCAAGCATACTGTGTCACTAGGGCTTGTCCCTGTGAGAGCTAATTCACACAACACTTGTTAGTTGCCTATAGTTCTTTTCCTCGCGATGGGAACCCTTCAGAAATTTCCCTCTTCCATGTTAGTATGTCCATTGATACTGCCATTGTTCTAGTCTTGTTTATGCATCCATTGCTAGGAGGAGACTGTCTCGCAGCAGACTTCCTGGTTTTCTAGCTCTTAGATTCTTTCCATCCCTTGTCCCTGGTATTCCCTGAGTCATAGATTCAGGAGCTATGATGTGTAATACAGATATCCATTGTGGCTGGTCTCCCTATGATTGGTTGATCTCTGCATTGTATCTGGTTGTGGTTTTCTGTGATGGTCTCCATTCACTGCAGAGAGAGGCTTCTTTGATGAGGGGGGACAGCTACAATTATCTGTGGGTCTTAGGTTAAGATTTAGGATGCAGTAAGGAATTATATTGGTCTAGCAAAGTGGCGGTAGTAGATTCTTTTCTAAGGCCCACAACCTCACTAACCCTGGAAAGCTGGGTAGGTTTCCAGTACCAGTCATGATTTCCCTCTTGTTGTATAAGCTTTATGTTCAATTGGATGGCTGGTGGTTACCACCACAATGTAAGTGCCACTTAATTAAATCTTCACAGAAATCTTGCCATGTTGGTCATTGTCCTGATTCATAGCTGTTGGAGTTGGGTAGGACTGCTTCCTTCCGTTGGCAGCTTGTACAATATTTTCTGGTACCATAGAAACTAGATCAGAGGAAGGAGGCTTTCAGGCCATATCTAGCTTGAATTATCCAAGACCTGTGTGTCTTAAGTGTGCAGTGTCTTTAGCACTGGGGAACCACCTCAGCCCCGGAGAGGCAACCAAGGACTACATTGATAGTATATACTGTTTTGAGAGTCACTTGGACTACCCAACCAATCATTTGAAAAGCAGTTTCTTATGCCTGGTACTGGGGGTAGTGTATTGTTCTTGTGATTAGCATATATAAATATACATATGTGTATTTATATATAGCATATAATATAATTTTAAGTAAATATACAGTATCCTTTTTTTTAATATTTATTTGTTTAATGCATATACAATGTTCTGTATTGAAGATATGTATGCCTGCAGACCAGAAGAGGGCACCAGGTCTCATTATAGATGGTTGTGAGCCACCATGTGCTTCCTGGGAATTGAACTCAGGACCTCTGGAAAAGCAGTCAGTGAGTGCTCTTAACCTCTGAGCCATCTCTCCAGCTCTATACAGTATTGTTCCTTAAGGCATTATTGAACAGCTTGGTGTTATCTGTCTCTCCTCCCTCCTCCAGCAGTATTCATAGCCACCCTATTCATTACAGCCAGAAAATATACACAATCTAAATGTCCTTCAGCAGGTGACTGCAGAATGAGCACAACTAGACACTGCTCAGCTGTAAAGACCAGTTAAATAAATCATGGACTACTGAGTGAGATCACCCAGACCCACATTTTCTCTCATCTGCACTTCTCAGCTCCAAGTTCTCAGATGTGATATATGATACGGAGTGACCATAGAAACCAGGAAAGTATAAAGGGACCACAAGTGAAGGTGGTGAGGGAGCTGGAGAGGGGTGCGGAAAGATGCTAGATTTTGTTGTATTTCTTGGAAGAGTGTTGATTTTTGTCCTCAAAAAGCAGGACTTGTGTAAATGAAAATTTTTATTTAAGTCACCTATATTTATTAATACTTAACAAACATATCCTATAGCCTATAATACCTCATAACCTATAACTTAATACCTATAAAAACTTAACACCTAAGAACACTTAACCAATCCTATTTTGACCCTTTTGCAAGGATACTAGGCCATAGGTCCTCAGGGCACCTTGGTGTCTAGTCAATCTCTATCTGCAGGGTCACCCTTATAGTAATTATCAATCTGGCTATGGCAGTCACAGCAGGCAGGCTTGTCTTCAGCTTATATTGGAGGCTTTTTCCAGGCCTAGCTTTGCAGGTTCGTACAGTCAGTTTATTTCAACCACTAGCTTGTGGCCAGCTTATGAGGCCAGCCTGCTTCAATCACTAAACTTGGGGTCGGCTTCCTGTCAGCCAAGACTCACTCTCACAGTCTCCTCAGCCCGTGCGCCCCATGACCTAGTCTTCCTCACCACAACCTCAGAACTCCGCTGGCCTTGCTCACTCTTCCAGCACTCTTGGGCCTCTGGACGGACACCTTTAGTGTCCAGTTTTCAAGAACTTTCTCTCAGCGGGTTCTGTTCCATGCCTTTTCTGCCACCCTTGGGCTGGCTTGGACTTCATCTCTCAGTTTTCTCAGCAATCCCCAGTTTACTTGTCAAGGTTTCTGATCGTTGATTTCCCTCAAACTTTTGCGGCCTAAAGGCTGGCAAATGGCATACCTTGCTTCACACGTCTCCCATGTGCGCTTCTGTCTCCTCCCTCCATGGGGCAAGAGAGAGAGATCCATGTGGAGCTCCCTAGTTTTTATAGGGCGTCATCTCACAGTCTTTGATGGTCTCATGGGCTCATAAGTGCGCTCGCAGTGTCTGTCAGTCCCTGTGGATTCTCGCTGCCATTGACGTTTTCCCCAGCTTCTGTGGCTTCTCAGTCATGCCCCTTCAAGGAGGCACTGTTCAGGTTTCTCATCTGGGCTTCACCCATAGTGTGGCTGCGTTGAGAAGCCTTCCAGGGCTTTGGAAATGTATATGCTGCCATGTGCCAGATCAATTTGCCTGCCTCTCTTAAGAGTTCAGAAGTACTCCCAGAATTCACTAAAGAAAGTAATTCCCACTACAGACTTGTCTAAACTTAAAACCCAGTCTGTCTTTACTTAAGTAGTAACAGAAATGATTTTTTTCCCTTCAGTCATCTAGCTGTTAACTTCCCTGGGCTCTTTGTAGTTCCCCTAAATATGTAAAACTCAAGCATCTCTCAAAGACTTGAGATGACTCAGCAGGACAACAAGAGTTTTATCCCTGGGATCCACATGACGGGAGGAAAGGACTGATTCTCACAGGTTGCTTCTGATCTCCATCCAGGTACCATCTCCCTCCACTGTCCCAAAGAAAGATTTGTGCAGATTTTACATGTAGGTCTTGAATCTCTATAGAAAAAGATGTCTAGCAATTTTTTGTTTTGCTTTCTTTCTTTCTTTCTTTCTTTCTTTCTTTCTTTCTCTCTCTCTCTCTTTCTCTCTCTCTCTCTCTTTCTTTCTTTCTTTCTTTTTAGATAAGGTCTCATGTAGCCCAGGCTGACCTCCAACTTGCTATATACCCAAGGCTGGTCTTAGAACTCCTCGTCCTCCTTGATTGATTTTAAAGCTATGAGACTGGGTAAGAAGAGCTATGGTCTGATGTATTGGGGCACTTCAGAATTATAGGACAAAGAAATGAACAGAAGCAGCAAAGACAAGAAAGCAGAGCCATGGAATTAAAGCAGTCCAAAGAGGGTGTCCTGGAAGCCAAGTGAAGAGAGCATTTTGAAGGTTTCCTAAGTGAGCGATGCTGAGTCACCAAGACCTTGGTGGAAATTCAGCTTCAGTAAAGTCATGATAGAGAGGTCTGAGCACCACAGGGAAACACAGGAGGACTCAGGACTGAAGAGCTCGCATTTCTCCCCTCCCACCCCTCCCCTCTCTTCTACCAGCCCCTCTCCCCGTTTGCTTGATTGAGCAGACAAGAAACTGTTGTGTAAAATAACTAACTCAAGCACATGTCTAATAAACTGACTGACTGGACGTGGGCTCTAAGATGTGCACCTGAAAACTCTACATTCCTTGGTACAAAAAGAAGATGTAGAAATTGATCATTTGGATTGCCATCTTGAGCCACACTCTGACCACCGTGCAGTTAAGCAAGGACTCCATTATGAAAGCCTGAGGCTTCTGAGTGTCAAGAGGCAAGAAAAGTATGGGAGACTTCTGAGATCATTTGAAAGACTAGAAGAGCCCTTGAAGGGACTCTTTGTGACCCAAAGTAAAATGCCTTTGACAATAATAATATATTAATGACTACAAATTGATGTCAGCTTAAATTATTTAAATGTATAAAATGTGGGACTCTACACAAATCAAATAGCCCTGAAAGAAAACACAAAGAAACCAATACTCAATCTTTCACTTCTGGCGAGTGTACCAACTCGAGACTTTAAAATAAGAGGACTAGAAGGAAATAATGGAAATACACCATCCCTTTTTTGAAGACTTACTTTTATTTGTGTGAATGTGTGAGTGAGCAAGTGACAATGTGCGTGAAAGTGTGCTGTGTGTGTGGTGCCTGTGGAGACCAGAAGAGGACATTAGGTCCCCCAGAAGCTGGAGTTACAAGTGGTTGTGAATTGACTGACTTGTGCTTGGAGCAGAACTCTGTTCCTTTGGAAGAACAGAATGTACATTAACTCCTCGGCCATCTCTCCATCCCCGAGAGTACCTTTTCCCACATTCCTGGCTACCTAAGAAGCTTCGCCCTTGGCATGCTTGTTCTAGTCTGTTGACATTTGCGTTTACTCATTCATCTTGTGTATGTATGCAGGTGTACATGGTCAGCGGACAGTTTGTAGAAGTCTTTCTACTACTTAGGTCCCTGAGATTGAACTCAGCTTGTTAGACTCTGGGGCAAGCACCTTTACCCACTGAGCCATCTCTCTGCCCTCTACTGCCATTTTTTACTATGCTGCATGTGTGAAGTCAAAATATGGCTTTGGGGGGTTGGTTCTTTTATTATGTGGGTCCCAAGATTGAACTCAGGTTCTCGGGCTTGGTGACAAGTATCTTTACCCAGGAAACCATCTTGCTGTTCTCTTGAGAGTTTCTGGGAGTTTTGTTGTTGTTGTGTTCTTACTGTGTTTATGGGACAGGTAAAGTGTTTGGTGTGCAAGCCTGAAGACCTGAGCTCTTGTTTAGGAGCAGAGTCAGGAAGATCCCTGAAACTCACCAGTCTGCCGGTGTAACCGAAGTGAGCCCCATTTCAGGGGCCAGATCCTGACTCAAAAACGAGGTGAACAACAATAGACTCAACCCCTGGCCTCCATGTGCGCACGCATGCCTGTACACGCACATCCGTCACACATGCAGAAATCACGTTCATGTGCAGAATTTCATCATGGGTTTTTTGGCTTTTTTGATATGATCATGTGATTTGCTACTTGAGCCTATTGATATGATGGATTACATTAATAGACTTCCTAGTCTTTTTTTTTTTTTTTTTAGGTTTTCGAGACATGGTTTCTCTGTGTAGCCCTGGTTGTCCTGGACTCACTCTATAGACCAGACTGGCCTCGAACTCACAGAGATCCACCTACCTCTGCCTCCCAAGTGCTGGGACTAAAGGCATGCACCACACCCAGCTGACTTCCTAGTCTTAAGCATTTCACAGATCTTGGTTGTGGCACATAATTATTTTTATATCTGGTTGAACTTTGATTTGCTAATATTTTGTTCAGGACTTTTACATCAAGGTTCAGAAAGATACTAGTTTGTGGTTGGTTGTTCTCGTAAAGTAATTGTCTTTTTGTTATTAGAAGTAGCCTTCCAGAATTAGTTAGGAAGCAGTTCCTCAGAATTGATGTAGTTTCTTCCTTGTTTGATAGAATTTACCAGTGAACATTTCTGGGCCTTGTGCTGTTTTCAAAGTTATTAAGTATTGATTCTGTATCCCCCCCTATTTTAAGCCTTTTATAATTTTTATAGAGTTAGATATTCTTTTCCTTGTTTTTCAGTCCTTTTTCGTTACTAGTTTTGGAAGTTTCTATTGAAACATGCTCAAGCTCAGAGATTTCCTTAGTAAACTTGAGTTCTGTCCTTTGTGGGTATATTTCTTTACTTTTGCAGTATTTCTGATCTGTGGCATTCTTGTTTTATTTTTGCTTAGAATTTTCATCTCTCTGATTACATTGCCCATCTTTTCTTGCTCTCCCCCACCTTTCCCCACTAAGCCTTTAGCATGCTTCTATTTCAGATCCTGTCTGCTTACCTACAGTGGTCTTGTCATACCTGAATCAGGTTCTTGTCCTAACTCTGGTGTTTCACTTTTACTGTGCCTCCCAATTTGTTTTTTGATGAAAACTAAACATTTCTTGACAAAAGTAACTGTGCTGAACAGACCTATAGTGATGTGATGTGTAGGCAGAGAGAGCCGCCTGAGGCTAGGAGACTGGGGGTCTTGTCCCAGCGTCAACATTCTGAAGTCATTTCCCTTCCAGTGAGCTCCCTGTTCTAGAAGCTGATGGAGGGAATTGTTCCCTGTCTGATCTCAGTTGGCTAGTGAGCTGGAGCTCTGGACTGGGAGCCTCACCAGTGTTTCCCAGGGAGTGGGGTGACCACAGTGAACCCCCATCCCCAGGCCAGTTAGCGCTAGTGAAACCTCACCAGGTGAGGCTCCTGGGGCTGGCCTTGTGAAGAACATTGTGCTTTGGGTGTATTTCAGAGAGCAACTTTCTGTCAGATGCACAGTGGGGAATTTCTGGTCTTTACTAAGAACCTGGTGGGGCATCTAGAGATCAGGCTGCAGAGCCTGCCCTCTGGGAGAGGCTTGCTCCCTAGTGCCTTGTTTCCACACACTAGCCATTCCTAATGTTAGGGTTGGGTTGAGGCTCAGGGAGTGGGGTAGAATTTTTTTTTTTTTTTTTTTTTGGTTTTTCGAGACAGGGTTTCTCTGAATATCTCTGGCTGTCCTGGACTCGCTTTGTAGACCAGGCTGGCCTCGAACTCACAAAGATCCACCTGCCTCTGCCTCCCAAGTGCTGGGATTAAAGGCGTGCGCCACCACCGCCCGGCTTAGAATTTTTTTATAGAGAGAACAAATTGATAATAAATATAATTTATTATTCCTGGTACTACCCATTTCTGTCTGTGTGCACTGCTTGGCTAACAGGCAAATAAGACATGCTGAGAAGCAGATGGAAATGACACTGTGTGCTGTGGTTTGTTGCGGAGAGGGGTGACAAGTGGTGGAGGGGAAAGTGGGCTGCCCTCCTCCTCTCCTCTGCCTCCCTGACTGTGAGCTGGGCTGCCCTCCTCTCCTCCTCTACCTGCCTGACTGTGAGCTGGGCTGCCCTCCTCCTCTCCTCTCCTCTACCTGCCTGACTGTGAACTGGGCTGCCCTCCTCTCCTCTGCCTGCCTGACTGTGAGCTGGGCTGCCCTCCTCCTCCTACTCTACCTGCCTGACTGTGAGCTGGGCTGCCCTCCTCCTCCTCTCCTCTACCTGCCTGACTGTGAGCTGGGCTGCCCTCC
>CAJQZJ010000817.1:1380637-1392881 GCA_907164525.1 Lophiomys imhausi | reverse complement strand
CCCTGTCTTAAATACCCTCAGCTCACTGTCCCTCCTTTCTGTTTAATGTTTAACCTGTCTTCTGGTTTCTTGCTCTGCCTCTCGATTTAGGGTTAACTTTATTTAATCCTGTGTACAGAAAGCTCTTGGATTAACGGTGTGTGCTTAGACGTGAGTCACACCATAGCCTTTTGTTTACAGTAAACAGAAAGCTCTAGGATGAAAGGCTGAATCATCCCATAATTAGAATAATTTTTTTCAGTTCACAAACTCGGGGTTCACAGTATGATCAAATATTCTGCAACACTCCTTGGATTCAATTACTTTATTCAAGTGACTCACAGAATTCAGGCTAGGGGGAGATTTAAAAGACAATTATCAGAAATACTGCTTACTGGTTGGACTGATTCTGACTCTGAAGAACTGGGTTGTGGCTGCATAGAGCCCAGGAGGCTCTCTGGCTAGCTCCTGGTCAGTCTGTGTGTGCTACTTAGTAGGAAAATGACCGCAGTGAAAGGAGAGGAAAGGGGAAGATGACTGAGGGATCAGATTTGGGAAAGAAAGGTTCTCCCTGCTTATAAAACTTAAGGACTTGAGTGGCCCTTTAACACCCTTGTAGCCAGGATGTTTGGGTAAAGTTGTACCGAATGCATTGTTGAACAAGGAAGCTACAGGCATCGGGTACAACTCATATCAATTACAAATGTAAAGGCTGCTAGAATCTTGTTACATGTGTTTGTATGTTAGCCATGATTTTTTATTTTTATTTGGTATACAAATTTTTAGCAAGCTAACTTTCTACCTCTTTTTTTTTTTTTGAGACAAGGTCTCTTTATGTTGTCCTAATTATCGTGGCATTCACTCTGTACACCAGGCTGGCCTTGAACCCACAGAGATCCATCTGCCTCTGCCTCCTAAGTGCTGGATTAAAGGTGTGTACCACCTCACCCAGCTATAAATTACTCTTCAGGTAAAAGATTCAGTGTAGTTGGCTGGAGAGATGCCTCAGCGGTTAGGAGCACTGGCTGTTCTTCCAAAGGACCTGGGTTCAAATCCAGCAACCATATGGTAGTTCACAGCTGTCTGTAATGGTCAGGCGAGGTGGCACAGGCCTTTAATCTCAGCACTCGGGAGGCAGAGGCAGGTGGATCTCTGTGAGTTCAATGCCAACCTGGTCTACAAAGTGAGTCCAGTACAGCCAAGGATACATAGAGAAACCCTGTCTTGAAAAATCAAAAAAAAGCCGGGCGGTGGTGGCGCACGCCTTTAATCCCAGCACTTGGGAGGCAGAGGCAGGCGGATCTTTGTGAGTTCGAAGCCAGCCTGGTCTACAAAGTGAGTCCAGGACAGCCAGAGATATTCAGAGAAACCCTGTCTCGAAAAACCAAAAAAAAAAAAAAAAAGAAAAATCAAAAAAAAAAAAAAAGATTCAGTGTATTGTATCTAAATTTGAAAAGTAATTAATATAACCACTAATTAGCCAGTTAGTATTTATATACTGTTAGGATTGTATATCTTCTCATTTGTTGCAAAATTGCTAGGTAGAAGTAAAGAGGTTTTTTTGGGTTTTTTTTCCCATAAAGAGCTTACATATGTGTCAGATGGTATATAGGAACTAAGTAGCCAAAGACAATGGCTGCCAATTACAATTTATTGCCTGTTGATTGAAGATGTAGCCTTTACTCCTTGACATAAAATGTGACTGGCCTCTGCTAGCGAGTGTGATGCTAAGCTTAGTCAGTAGAGGGTGCAAGAGGGACACTGGCAGAAGAGTGCTCCTCCTGGCCTGGTTGCTGCATTTTGCATTTTCTCACTCTTTTTTTTTTGGTTTTTCGAGACAGGGTTTCTCGGTGTAACAGCTCTGGCTGTCCTGGACTCACTTTGTAGACCAGGCTGGCCTCGAACTCACAGAGATCCGCCTGCCTCTGCCTCCCAAGTGCTGGAATTAAAGGCGTGCGCCACCACCGCCCGGCACATTTTCTCACTCTTATGGACCGTTGGTAGTTGTGTACACGGGACCCTCTGTGATGCCCAGCACCAGCTGGGTGTGCAGTCTTTTCCTTACATGAGCATGGTAGAATCTTGTCTTTGGGAGCTGGATGGAGAGGTACCCTCGGTACAGACTTGGTCTACACTGGCTGGAGTCTGACTGGCCTCTACTTCCAATCTCAACTATGACAAGGCCTTTGTAACTCCTGGTGTGTTTTTGAGCCCAGCAACAAGGACCATGAGTAGCAGTGCTCACTCCTACCTCCCCACTCAGTTCTCAGTGCTGTGAGTACTGTTCCCATCGGGCTAGCTCCAGGTTTTCCCACGTCTCTGTTCTACAGATGCCATAGGATGAAGTCAGCAGTGCACCCACTTTTAGTGTCTTAGAGCCAGACTTGGGCTCAGTGTAGGAAATGGGGCTGAAGACAATGGAGTGAGGTTCTCCCTCATCCACGTACTAACCAGACAGCCCAGCCCTGCTTTCCTTCTGAGATGGTTGAGTTCTGGCAAGCTAAGATTGTGGCTGCAAGCTGGGTGGTGGTGGCGCGCGCCTTTAATCCCAGCACTTGGGAGGCAGAGACAGGCGGATCTCTGTGAGTTCGAGGCCAGCCTGGTCTACAAAGCGAGTCCAGGACAGTCAGAGCTGTTATACAGAGAAACCCTTTCTCAAAAAAAAAAAAAAAAAGATGGTGGCTGCAGACAGCTTTTTCTTAATGAAGACGCTACACTTGGGACTCTTCCTCAGGACTCCAATCTGGGTCCTAAGGCCACCTTTGTACTACATAAAGATTGGGGAAGGTGGTGCGATCTGACTCTTTGGTCCTCTTGGTGCTGTAGGTGGGGATGGTGCAGGAGTGTACTGTCTGAGCACATGACTTCTTAACCATTTCCCACCTTTTTCTTTCTCTTAAGAAGCCAGAAGAGGAGGAAGGAAGAGTTTTGCATCTAGAGACATGGCTGAGGTAAGCTGCTTTGGCCACTTTGCTCTTGGAAACGCTTCTTGGTTTCTAAGCTACTAAAATTCAGGCTTCCTCTCAAGAGACTTAGTGATTTGAAGAAGAGGAAACCATGTTTGTGGAGTGGTTTTCCCAAACCACCCTAGGATATCTGCTTTGTACAAAGTGCATGCATCTGTGTTGTCTAGAATTTCCATTTCCTGTTTCCTTTTCATTATAAGAATGAAATCTTGACTGTGAACCTGATCATTTAGCAGGGAATTTGAGGATTAAAATAGCGTTTTTTTTTTTTCAGTCTAATTTCTTTTTTTTTTTTTTTTTTTTTGGTTTTTTCGAGACAGGGTTTCTCTGTGTAGCCCTGGCTGTCCTGGACTCACTTTGTAGACCAGGCTGGCCTCGAACTCACAAAGATCCACCTGCCTCTGCCTCCCAAGTGCTGGGATTAAAGGCGTGCGCCACCACCGCCCGGCCAGTCTAATTTCTTTGTTGTCCTTCTAGGGTCACTGTAGTAACATTCTTGCTTAAAAAATATAATAGCCTAGGGTATCTGCCTAGCCTCTGTCGCCTCATTTTTTCCCCAAGATGGAAAACTTGATTGTATTATTCTCTCCTCCCCCCCCGGTTTTTCAAGACAGGGTTTCTCTGTGTACCCCTGGCTGTCCTAGAACTCACTTTGTGGACCAGGATGGCCCAAACTCAGAGATCCCTCCTGCCTCTGCCTCCCTAATATTGGAACTAAAAGTATTAGTCCCTAGTTGTCACTCTTGGATTGGAACTTCCCACTGGTGCCCAGTTGAGTCACCAGTGGTACCCAGCTGGTGACAGTGATTCCTGTTTCCTGGGTCCTTGGGGTTTTGTTTGTTTGTTTCTTTGTTTGTTTTTGTCTTACTTACTTTTTATTGGTTCTTTGAGAGTTTCACATCCTGTATCCTAGTCCCGCTCATCTCCCGTCCCCTCATATTATCCAGTTGCCCTTGTTACCTCCCCCAAAATAAAAAACCAACCAACAAGCAAACAAAAAAAACCAAAGCATAGAAAACATCTCATCATGGAAGCTATAGTATATCACAGTGTGTCCTACAGTGTATCTCTGTCCACACATCTTCACTTGCAAATATTCATTGTAATGAGTCAGTGGTCTGGTTCAAGGTCTCTAGCTTGTGACATCATCAATACTAGACCCTCATGGGCTCTCCTCCCAGTTACCCTGTTGTTGCCCCATGTCATGAAGATCCTGCAGCTTTGGATCTGTAGAACTGGCCCTTTCACATGCTCCAGCAGTTCATAGATGGTGTAGATTTGGGAATGGGCCAACTCGGAGCCCAGGATCTGGGCCTGGGTGGTAGCTAAGAGGGTCAGCCTGCCAGCTCCCCAGTGTTACCATCGGCAGGAGGCAGGATCAGCTCTCATGCCCTTGGGGCCAGCTCCACTGTGCTGCCCAGTTAAGGCACAGGCCCTGCTCTCCCAAGTGCTGCAGCCTGCAAGGGGAGAGGCCACCACTCCCACTCTCACACCCTGGGGGCTGACTCACCTGTGCCTTGGCCATCAGGGCCAACTCCACTGTGTTGCCCAGGTGAGGGGCAGGCCTCACTCTCCTAGTGCTACAGCCAGTGAGGGGCAGGGCCAGTTTACCTGCTCTCACTGGGTTTTGTTTGTTTTTGTTTTGTTTTGTTTTAGTAGGACTCAGACATCTGAGACATTTTAGCTATCTCAGTATTTTGGTTTCTATTATCAGAGAGTTGAGGATTTGGGCACCCATTGTGGTGGCTTTTTGCCTCACAGTCTCTGTTGTATTTTGCACATCTGTAGTGATGGATGTGTCTTTCCATTCTGTCTGGAGCTGTTGTGCAAGGCCTTCTTCAAAGGATGTCCTCAGCAGGAAGTACATTTCTTACAGATGTTAGGGCAGATTGGAGTGGTGACCCCAACTGTAGTATGCGGCTTTATTATTTTTAGTCCAGTATATTATTTTGCGGTACTTAATACCTCTACCTCCCTTCCAACCCTTTATTTCTTCCAACACCCCAACACTAGGTAGGAGAGAAAGAAGGTTAGAAGGAAAGGGACGTAGGTCTCTTTTAGCTACTTCATGTTAATTAGGGTCCTCAGATTGTTTTGAGGGCAATACCAGTCTCAGTCATCAGGATTTACAGCAGTCCGGCAAACCAGCAGCAGGATGAACCAGCAGCAAGCAGTGCAGAGGAGCACCAACATGGAGAGCAGCAGCCTCTTCCTTCTTCATAGTGCTCCTCCCCTCTTCCCACCCTCACCCTTCTCCAGAGCCCTCAGAATCAAACTCTGCAGCTGGCTAAGCCACACCCTGCTGCTGTGAGGCACAATTATAGTTAACACCTGTGGACAGACTGAATCCACACTTGATCCCACACCTGGATCAAAAGAAAGGCATTCTCATAACATAACTGAGTTTTTCAAGAAACAAAAACTCTTACCACGCCCAACAGTTTATCGCTAGTTTCAGTTTTGCCTCATAGTGGAAGACCCTTTTGTATTACGCTTGATATTCCGTAGGGTAGAGACGGGGTGCTGGTGCACCGTTTGGAGGTGTGAACGTCATAGGTTCTGTGGAAGGAAAAGAGGAAAGAAGGAATACAACGTAAGACAGAAGGTGTGCAGGTTAGGTTAGAGATATGAGGGTTCATAGTGAGACTGTTTTAGATGTGAAAATGTAGAAGGGCAGATTTTTACAGGTGCAGAGAAGAGAGGCAGTCATGGAGCACAGTAGGTCAACAATCACAAAACAGATACACGCATACAGGCATGCACACATCTGCTGAGGAGCATGGAGACAGTGACTAGAGGGTGCTGTGTATTTGAATATGCAGTTCTACTGTGTTGAGGAACAACACTTACATGGACTTTACTTGAAGTGCCAAGGAGCAGGCGTGTTCAGAGCCCACATGGGCACCTTTGTTCCCACACTGATCTGTTCATATGAAAGGGTCCAGCCAGGTTGTCCAGGGATTTGTCTTCTCCACTGTCTTTTCTATTAGTTTAAAAGTTTTCCCTTAATTTCACAAATGGTACCTTTATGTGTGGTTTCAGGGATTGAAGTTCAAAGATGTGGTCATTTACTTTTCTCGAGAGGAGTGGGAGTGCTTGCGCCATTCTGACAGAGATCTGTACCGAGACGTGATATTGGAGAATTACGGCAACCTGATTTCACTAGGTAAGTTCATCTGCCCACCAAAACTCAGAATGTTCATGCCCTTTGTGGTGAATGTTGGGTTTTTTGTTTCGTTTTGTTTTTTATTTTTTTAATTTTTATTCTGTGCACAACTGTTTTCCCTGCATGTGTGCCTGTGCACCTTGTGGATGCCTGGTACCCATGGAAACCAGAAGAGGGCCTCAGACCCCTAGAATTTGAGCTACAGATGCCTGTGAGCCACCCTGTGGATGTTAAGAGTTGAATTCCAGTCCTCTACAAGAGCAGCTAGTGTGCTCTTAACTGCTGAGCCCTCTCTCCAATCCCTGTTGATTTGTTTTGATTAAGACAAAGTCTGCTATGTAGCCCAGGATGGTCTGAAACTGATAATCCTGCCTCAGATTTATAGGTGCTGGGGAAATAGGCAGGTATCACCACCAAAAGCTTTTGTTGAGTTTTTCATGAACATTTTTCTAGAACTGGGCTGAATTAATGATGTTATTATACACACAAGCACGTTATCTTCTCCAGCCCTCTAATGTTCACTCACTTTGATCCTTAAATTATTTTTCTTTTTTATTATTATTGGGGTGGAGGATGGCCCTGTGGACTCAGTTTTCTGCATCTTTACATGGCTGCAAGTATCAAATTTAGGTTGCCAGCCCTTTCTTTACCCATGAAGCCATCTTAATAGCCAATCTCAGCCTCTCTCCCTACTTCTCTGTCTCTCTCTCTCTCATTATTGAGAAGAGATTTTTTTTCATATAATATATTCTGATTATATTTCCCCTCCCCCAAATTCTCTCAGTTCCTCTCCACTCCCCCATACTCTTTCCTTCTGTCATTAGAAAACAGACCAGGCTGGCCTTGAACTCACAGAGATCCGCTCACCTTTGCCTCCTGAGGGCTGAGATTAAAGGTGTGCACCACCCCAACCAGCCTGGTTTACAAAGCAAGTCCAGGACAGCAAAGTCTATTACAGATAAACCCTGGCTCAAAACAAACAAACAAACAAAAAGTAGAAAATAAACCAGGACAGTACTAAACAAACAAATGGGGGAAAATTGTAAAAACACAAGAAACATACCGACACTGAGACACACACATTTGCACACACAGAAGAAAACCAGTTAGAAACCATAATATAAGCAAAACATCTGTTACAGTTCAAAAAAAAAAAAAAAAGACACAAAAAGCCCAGACAGCAATATGAGACAAAAACATCCAGCAATACCATTGAATTAATTTTGTGTTGGTTATGTACTACTGAGCATGGGGCCTGCCCTTAAGTGTGGTTTCTATACTCAGTGACAGTCCTTTGGAGAAAATTTGATTTCTCCCTTGTGGGGGTTGTCAGTTTGAGATAATAGTTTCTGGGTTAATGTGGCCTTCTGGCCACTTCCCCTCTCAGGGCTAAGACCTTGTTTTTCTCCCTTAGCAATCATGGATTTATTTTACCATACTCTCACTATGTGACCTTTCTGGCCTTGAGCCCACAGAGATCCACCTGCCTCTGCCTCTCGAGCTAGGATTAAAGGTGTGCACCACCATGCCCGGCCTCCTGAACTGATTTTGATTGTAGTGCACAATGTAAACTTTCCCTTTTGTCTTTGGACAGGTCTTGCTGATACTAAGCCAACTGTGATCTCCCTTTTAGAGCAGGGGAAAGAACCCTGGATGGTTATGAGGAATGAGACCAAAATGTGGCATTCCGGTAAGTGATGGCTCCTGGGACTGGGGAGACCAGGGCAGGTTGTCATCCAGGCAGTCTATGAGAAGGCAGCACCCTGAGATGCTTGGGAGAGCCCATGACAACCATTTTACCTGTATTTTGTACCTAGTTTTCTCATGGCTTTTTGGTTTGTCAAGACAAGATTTCTCAGTGTAACAGCCCTAGCTGTTCTAGAACTCACTTTGTAGACTAGGCTGGCCTCCAACTCACAAAGATCCACCTACCTCTGCTTCCCGAGTGCTGGGATTAAAGGCATGTGCCACCATGCCTGACTCTGTTGGCTTCTTAAAACAGCTTCAGCCGGGCGGTGGTGGCGCACGCCTTTAATCCCAGCACTTGGGAGGCAGAGGCAGGCGGATCTTTGTGAGTTCGAGGCCAGCCTGGTCTACAAAGCGAGTCCAGGACAGCCAACAATACACAGAGAAACTCTGTCTCGAAAAAACCAAAAAAAAAAAAAAAAAAAGCTTCATTGACTTACAACTCATGGATCATAAAAGCAATCCATTTAAATATGAAGTGGGATATGTATTTAGCATTTGTGGGCTTGGGGATCCATCATAGCCATCAAATTGTAAGATATTTTCACCACCGCCATACTTGGTAGCAGTCTGTCCACACCGGCAGAAGCAGCCCCTAATTGACTTTCTGGTTATATAGATGTGCCTTCCCAGGCATTTCACGTTAGTGACATCAAACAGGATGTCTGTCATCCCTGGCTGGCTTCTTCCTGTCACAGAGTGTTTTCAGGGTTCATCATTGTCTCATGTTGTGAGCGACGTTAGGTAGCATTCATGAGGTGAACACACTGCATTTTTCTCCACTCACTGCGGTCTTCACTTTCGTGCTAATAACATATGTAATGCTATTGTCCCTATTGTCATTTGGCATTACATAAAAACCATTTTTCGGTGGTTCTAGAATTCTTATATAAAAGCAGACCCCAAAAGAAAGCTATGGGTAATAACTGGCCTCTGAACTAGCTGAGAAATATTCCTTCCTTTTCCAACTTTTGAAAGCATTTTTTTTTAAAGACTTTATGTTAAGGGCTGGGAGATAGATCAGTAGAGTCCACTCCTCACAAGCATGGTACTGTGTACATACAATTCTAGCCTGGGGAAGGAGGGACAGGAGGCTTGCTGGGGTCACTGGCCAGCCAGTCTAGCATAATGGGTGAGCTGCAGGCTCACGAGAGACTGTCTCAAAGGAGGTAGATGGTATTCTTAAGGAGGATACTCAAGGTTGTCCTCTGGCCTCTGTATGCATATGTGCAGGTACACACATATAAACATACACCCAAGATTTATGCTAAATTTCTTCAATGGTAGAATTCAACAGTGATATCTTTTAGGTCTTGGCTTTTCATGGGCAAATGAAACAGTTAGGATATAACTGCCCCTAGGTATGTTTGAGGGAAAGTTTTTATTGTAGATATGAGGGAGAATATAGCCAGAGGCCTCTGGAAGGGTCCAGACTGAACATGGTCAGCAGACTGGGCCATGGGAGGAGGGGGTAGAGGAGAAAAAGAGAGAGGGAGGACCAGGAGCCAAGAGCCAGGAGACCAAAGGAGCAAGAGCCACCAAAGTGGCTAGGTTTTCTAAGCAAAGAGAAGCTGGGGGAAGGGAAGCAAAACTCAGGGGCTAGAAAGGTTTAAGGTAAGGTACACGGTATGCTAGCTGGGTAACTCTGTGGTGGCTTACGATGCTGAGAGATAGTGGGAGAACTTGGCAGCCAGCATCCCTTAAGTAGTCACTTCAGTTAGCCATTTGTCCAGAGTTACTTTGAGCCTTAACAATGGGGAGTGTTTTAAATTGGTTTTTATTTATATATATTCCTGTGTGCCTGCTTGTCTATACATGCAGGTACCCAAGGAGACTAGAGGAGTCTTTGGATCTCAGTCACCTCATGCGGTGATGGGAACTGAACACAGGTCCTTTGTAAGAGCAGCAAGTTCTTGTAACCACTGGGTCCTCTCCAGTCCCTAGCTTTTTTAAATTATAACTACTAATTCACGGCCTTTGTTACAGAACTATGTATATGTTCTATCTTTGTTTAAGAATTACTGTTTTTTGTCTAGGCTGTCTGGTAACTTGGTTCACACTGGTTGCCAAAGGCCCTTTTTCTGTATGTAAGGTTCCCAGTGCCCCCTTCTTGAACTCTACAGGTTAGGACTTTGAATGTCTTCTGTTGTCTCTCTTCCAGGTAAAGGGTTGCCAACTCTGCTGATCTCATGGCTTTGATCTATTGCTTTTCTGTTCTTTATCTTGTTGACCTCTGTTTTAACATTATTTCCCTCCTGGTAGCTTTAGATCTGGTTTGCTCTTTAGATTCTGGGTCTGTAAAATTTGCAGCTAGATTCCTATTTGTTTGTTTTGGGGGTTTTGTTTGTTTGTTTTATTTTGGGTTTTGGTTCTTTATGTTTATTTGTTTGTTTTAGCTTTTAGAGACAGGGTTTCTCTGTGTAGCCCTGGCTCCTGGAACTCACTCTGTAGACCAGGCTGGCCTCGAACTCACAGAGATCTGCCTGCCTCTGCCTCCCAAGTGCTGGGATTAAAGATGTGCATCACTGCCAGGCGTCGTGGCTCACGCCTTTAATCCCAGCACTCGGGATTAAAGTCCAGGACAGTCAAGAATGCACAGAGAAACCCTGTCTTGAAAAACCTTAAAAAAAAAAGATGTGCATCAATCACCATTGCCCGGCCTTGCTATTTGATTTTTTTTTGTTGCAGTTCTTAGAGTTATTTTCTTATTGGTTGCCCTAGGGAGTATTCAGGCAGCACCATATAGGAACTAATAAGTATAATTAGCATTTTAATTTAAAACAATTTAGAGGCCACACATCCCACACCTGTAATCCCAGTAGTCAGGAGACTGAAATGGGGATTGTGCGTTCTAAACTGTCCTGGGCTAAATAGTGAGGCGTGGCTAAGACAAAAATAAGATGGAGGCATGGACTGAACCATGGAGTGTGGGCAGGCTCTTCAAGTTGGAAAGGAAAGGGAATAGTTCCCTAAATACCTCCATGTATTTCTTCTACTGGCATTTGTTAGAAAATTGGCACAAAAATGTCTCCTTCCTGCTGTGAAGACCTTGGGATTAGGGAATTGGGACTGATAAGGCTTCTTCACCAGGAAGGATGCAGACAGACAAATGCTTGTGTGCACAGCCTTTCGTGTTCCCAGGGACATAGGCTTTCTACATCTGTGAACTAAAATCATAGCCTTATGCTGCTACAACCAGCTGTTTGCTACTGTTTTCAATAATGTAGGGTGGGACTTACTGTTGCCTACCCCAGTTCCTGGTTTCACATCCCCTGGAGCTGAAGTTACAGGAACAGTGAGCGACCAGACTTGGGTGCTAAGCACTGAACTTGAGTCCTCTGCTAGAGCAGTACACTCTGCTGTCCACTCAGCCGTCTCTCCAGCCCACCCAATATTTTCTTATTGCCGATTTAACAGTGAACAAGTGAAGGCCCACCGGATCAGATTTACTTCATTTTCTAGTGAGAGAAAAAAACAGATATGTTGTTTCGTTGGCAGTAAAATAATTGAAATAGTTGTGGTTTAGAGAATGATGACGTGTGGCTCTATTATATAGGACTGTGTTGGGGTGGTTGTCTAAGGAAGGGCGTGGATGGAGCAAGGGGACCTGAGAGAAGTGTCCAGGACAGAGGAAGTGTCGAGGTGATGAGAACAGCAGTGTGTGGAGAATGTAAGCTTAGTGAGTGTCAGCAGCAGCTAATGGAGGATCGAGGTGACCAGGTGCCACAGATCCGTATCATCTTTGCCTTTGACCATGAGCTTTATTTGGCTCCGTGGAGCAGTTTGTAGCAGAGGGGCCAGGGCTGTGGGCGCCCAGCCTTAACATCATTTATGCCATGAGAATGGTTGGTGTGTAGGCCTGCCAGTAGATCACCTTCCAAGCAGCAGACACAGGCCGAGTTACAATGCTGTCTGGAAAATGTAGTGTTTGTTCTGTATTACTGTTGCCACATTCAAAAATGCATATCATTCTGAGAGGAGAAAGCAGAAATGTTTCAAAACTTGGCCCTGGTGTAGTTCCCCAGCAGGGAATTCCCAGCCTGATCTGGTAACAGGCTGGAAGGGCATGCTTCCCACCAGATGGTACAGGCTAAAAAGGCCTAGGCAGGAAAGATGGGGAACATAGACCAGGGATCTGTACCCGCTCTGGGCAGAGAAGAGGTGGCCATGAGAGTGGCGGGCTAGGTGGTAGATCTGCTCCTGGAGCTGGACTGGGCGGCGTGTCAGATAGTCTGAGAGAGGCAGGAAAGTCAGTGTCTCTCTGCAGAAGTGCGCACCCCAGACAGGCCTAGCCCACCAAGCTGAGGCAGCCAGAGGGGAGTGGTGCTTAGGATAAATGGTGGAGGCCATGGGGTGTCCTAATTGAGAAGCAAATAAATGGTGGAGG